>JAOSBL010000009.1:10415145-10430165 GCA_027568915.1 Erythroxylum roraimae
GCCTGTAGCGGATAGGCGCCGCTCCGCTCCGCTCCTCCGCGATAGCGCCGCTATCGCGCGCTATTAACTACTATGGTGCCATAGCATTATTTCATGATTACTAGGATAAAATTCAGATTCAAAGCATAAACTATTGACGTAGTTTACTTGGGATTGTTCCATCTTCAAAGAAATGCAGTCTTCCTTTTTCCCTAGCACTGCCAGTCATCCTCCCTAAGGCCGTTTCCTAAAACTCATAATGAGTTGGATGGAAATTAGCTTGACACTTTACATCATGGGTTATTTTGCTGATAGAAAGAAGATTACAAGACAATTTCAAAACATGAAGCACATTACAAAGAGTTATAAGTGGGGAAACTTTGATTGAACCAATCCCGGCTATTGCCAAAAATGATCCATCAGCAATCTTAATTTTTTTGTTTCCTGCACATGGATTATATGATGAGAACAGTTGGGAGCAATTTGTCATGTGATCTGTTGCTCCGGAATCTATAATCCAAGGACTAGGAGAAAGACCAAAACTAGAGAGGGTTGTGTCACAAGAATTACCTTGGGCTGCAAGAGAACATGAAGGAGTAACAGAGAATTGTGGAGTTTTAAAAAGTTTGTGCAGATGCTCTAACTGTTCCTTTGTGAAAGGTTGCTCATCCGAGTTGATTGATTGCTCATGAGAATCATCAGTTGAGGTTTGAATTCCTTTGGCTTCCCATGAATCTTCCAGCATGTTTCTTTAGTGTGCCATGGTTTCTTACAAAGATCACATCATGGCCGTTTCTTCCTTTCTCCGTCTTCATCAGTCCCTCCTGAGTTCCGAGAGACAAGAGGTGAGTTCTCAACGTCGGTTGGTGGTGCAACATTGCTGAGCATGATTCTCCTTCTGTTTTCTTCTTGCTGTAACTATGAAAAAATTCACAAATTAAGGGAAGTGGTTTTCTGCCAAGAATTCTTCCCTTTACCTCATCTAAGCTCCTATTAACTCCCGCAAGGAACATATAGACACGATCATTCTCTTCTCTTTTCTTATACCTTGCACAATCATTTGGATTCTTCCATTCATCTTCATAACATTGATCTAGTCCCAACCAAAGAGCCACCATCTCATTGTAATACACGGTAATCTCACAATCTCCTTGCTTGGATTGCCAAAGCCTTGATTTTAATTCAAAATTCTGTGAAGAATTCTCCAAGTTTGAGTACACTTGCCAGATGGAGTCCCACACTGCTTTGGCTGTTGACAGGAACATGTTCGGCCTTGCAATTGTTGCGTCCATCGAATTTAGAAGCCATGTTGTTACTAAGGAATTTTCTGCCCTCCATCTTTTAAAGCCAGGCTCCTTTTCTTCTGGCTACTTCTCTTCCCCAGTGATGTACCCGAGCTTTCCTCTACCTTCGAGTACAAGTTTGACGGACTAAGACCACTCAAGGTAGTTTCTTCCGTTCAGTTTTTGAACGAAAATTTGTAAAGAAGAACTGGTGTTTATATTATCAACACCAGTATAGAGAGAGCTGTCTGGGTTGGTTTTAGAGGTAACCTCTGATGTGTTTTGGGTTCTGCTTGCACCAGTCATGGCAGTCTTTGCCATTTTTCATATTTGAACCCTATGGCTTTGATACCACGTAGGATTTTTTAGGCTAACTTTATTTTCTCTCATATATATCTATGATAGATTACATTGAATTTATAGGGTTACTTTGTCCCCTTGGAAAGGACTAATAAAAACAGAAATAATCTAAATATAGTAACTAAAATATACACTTCCTTATTTCTAAGGATCCTTAACCCCAATTTAGGCATTCGGGTCCTTTATTCAAAACAATAGAAACAACTAGAATTTAGGAAAGGAAATCAAACTAAATCTTTTATTTTCTAACACATCCATATGTACTTGTACATATTCATATATCTATCATCACAATGGATATGGAAATTCTGAGAACCTATCTTTATCGTGTATTTGTTTCATCTTGTCTTTCTTTCATGGCTTTAGAGTTGGTCTTCCCATCGAACAACATTGACATTAGAAATGAAGTTGTGTTCATTTGTACGCTTGTTCTATTGTTCTTATTCGTCTATTGTTCGTGTCCATTCGTCATTCCAATAAGAGACAAAGTCATGTTAAAGCACTTATGCTATGATGTTTTCTTCTCTATTTGATGTCTTTTACGTCAAAGAAGCAAGAAGAAAAAAAGTAGGAGTCAGACATGACCTTAAACACGGGTATATACTAACATTTGTTCTTCTCACCTAGCTAGTTAGACACATACATGTACCAATTTGTGTTTCCCTTGGGTCAAACTAACAAATTAGACACGATCTTGCACGCGGGTGTGTTAGACGTGTTCCATCATGTGTTCCTTTCAGGAAAACTAGTAGGACAGACTCTCCTAAGCCAAGAACGACAATTTGAATATTTGGCATCAACCATTACGGTAGCAATGACATAATGAGATATTATCTTGCCCTCTTTATTATCACAAAAGGATGCTCTTAATGGATGGATTGTTGACACTGGTGCTTCAGATTATTTGACGGGCCTTATAATATGTTGTCAAATTATAAAAATATGTTGATAATTGTCTTTGTAGCAAATGGCAATACATTTATGGTGGTTGGGGTTAGAGATGTTTGCCATTGAATTCATTTGACAGTTTTGCTTCATGTTCCTAGTTTAAAATATAATCTTCTTTCTATTATTAAATTGCATAGTAATCTTTCTTTGTGATCAATGTATATTTAAAGATCCTTATTTGGGGGGGATAATTGGCAATGTTGAGGAGCGATACGATCTCTACTATCTTACTAGTTCTTCTCCCATACCACAAACACCTGAAGTCCTTTTTTATCTACTTTGTCATGTGATGTTATGGCATAAACATTTCATCTATCTTAGTTTTCCTTGTATGAAGCATTTATACCTAAAGTTATTTATTAATAAGAATGTCTCTTCTTTTCATTGTGAATCATTCATTATTGCAAAGCAACTAATTCATCATTATCTAATTTATCCTTGCAAATCTTCAAAGAGGTTAAAATCTATAGTAGTGATGGTTCTTGTATAGTCTAAAGTAGTGATGCAAAAGAGCTTAAAATCTATACAAGAAATAAAAGAAGAAAAATTAGTCAATGGTGGGATGAATGATGAGAATTGAGTTGACAACAAAGGCAACAAAGGCTGAAATTTAGATTATGTTGAGATTCCTTATTAGATAGGAAGTAGTAGTAGGATAACTATATTATTCTATTTTTAGATATGTTATCCTAGTTGTTTAGGACTTCTTTATAGAATTTTTACTGGAATATGATTTAAATTTGTTAGAAAATTTTGCCTACTAGAATAAGAGTTGTAAGAACTCTATAAATGTGTGTATACTCAGCCGTTCAATGATAAGAGAACCTGAATTTTTTCTATAAACTTGATTTTTCAACTAGAAGGTGTGATGCTTTCTTCTAAGAGTTATTCTTAGAATCTATGAGTGATTCCTAGTTTTCTACCCTCCATTGTTTGTATTCCTCGTTAAATTCCAGCAAACCGAACCTAAAATTCCAGCCATATTAAACCCTAAAATCCTGGCCTAAAATTTCCAGCAACAAGCCCTAAAATCCCATCTATACCTAATCAAAAATTTAGCATTTCAAGCTAAAATTCAGACCTGAAACTTGATATTTCAACAGCCTAATATCAGCCATATTTCCTAATTTTGTGATTTTTAGCTACTAGTTACTACTACTTCTATTTGTCCTACATCAAGTAGTCTCCCAAGGCTTGGTTTTACTCAATTTAGCATAAATATGACAATTTGGCTACAAGCAAGGCCAAGCAGATCATATTGTGTTTATTAAATTGTTTGAAGATGGGAAGAGGTCAATTTTGATTGTATACGTTGATGAAATGGTTCTCAAAGGAAATATATTCTATATCTTTTGAAGGAAACTAGTAAACTTGGTTGCCGACCTGCTAGCCTGCCTTTAGAAAGAAATTGGAAACATAATATCTCTGCAGATGATCCTAAATCTAACAAGGAAAGTTATCAATGTCTAATTGGGAGGCTAATCTACCTATCACTTACGACACCTAACATTGTTTATAGTGTAAGTTTAGTTAGTTAGTTCATGCATGCTCCCACAAAAAGACATTGTGCTCAAATATCTTAAAGGAACTCTAGAAAATGGCATTTTCTTTTGGAAGAATGAGATTCAGGAGATTGAAGGTTTTGTGGATGCTGATTGGGTTGGTTTAGTTGAAGATGCTAAGTCCACTATAAGGTAACATTATTATATGGCATAGCAAGAAGCAAACTGTTGTGGCCAGAAGTAGTGCAAAAGTAGAGTTAGGACGTTTATACAAGGGATATGAGAACATATTTGGCTTCATAGGCTATTATCATATTTGAACATTTTGAAAAAAAAATAAAATCTATTGCAATAGTTCACGACCCTATTTAACATGATCAAATGAGACATGTTTGGACTGACAAAATTTTTTTCAAGACTGAGAATGAGAGTGGGAAGATTTGTTTATGCTATGTGCCAACCAGTTCATAAGAAGTTGATGTCCTCACAAAAGCACTTCTTAGAGCGAGTTTTGAGTCAAATATATACAAGCTGGGAATGATGAATGTACGTTCACTAGCTTGAGGGGGAGTGTTGCAGAGTTGATGTTAATGACAGGGTTCTATGAAATTTGATGTCAAAACTTCATTATTTCCTTCCTTATTTAATAACTTGATTGTAAGCATTTAGTTGCAGATCTATAGTTGATTATTTCCACACGTACTTGTATATATTCATATATCTATCAATATAATGGATATGATAAAATTCCTAAAACCTATGTCTATTGTGTATTTGTTTCACCTTGTATTTTGTTTCACATCATACCCTTTATTTAAAAACTCAAAATTTGTAGAGAAAATTCAAGTTCTACTTTTGTTAAAGGCCTATGTACACACACAAGTATAAAAGTTCTTGAAATCGTTATCCTAGTAATGAAAGGATTCCTAACTAAAATTCCCCAAAAAAGAAAAAAAAAAGTAGAATCTTGTTTTAACAAGGATTCTTTGTTCTTGGAAAATAAGTCCTACACAAACTATGACAATATAGTTATTATTAATCCCTATGCAGTAAAGAAAACCTTGCATAAAGTAAATTGTCAAAATTTTCCTTGCTAGCCTTGCTTTTACACCAAACTCTACCTTCATTCCACCAAATTAAAGTTTATGGTTGAGTAATTTCCCTTCTTATTTCGTTATAGACCTTACGCTCTTTTGCATCAGTTTTCTAATAGTTCACAAACTCTTACTGGAGTTGTTTTTTTTTCCCTCTCCAGCCATAGGCTCATAATAATATCATGGCCATTGCGTAACCCCACAACTAAATTTGTTGCTTGCCTAATGCAACAAAGGAAATTTGAATGGACTGTTGCTCCACTTCTGATATGACTAGATTTCTATTTTAGAAATAACTCTTCTAAGAAACTTATCAATAATGATGGCCCTTCTGAGGTTCTAAGTTTTACTTGTATTGGAATTTTCTTTTTTCTTACTAGTTGGAGATGGAGCAAGTAGGACATTTCTTATTATTAATAATCAAGTTTTTACGTTTCAAGTATTTTTCTACCTTAATTAGGGACATATGATACAACTAACAACATTTACTATAAAAAATTTCTTTATTGCTTTTGCAATATCTTTCAGGTTACAATTAGAATCTCTTTTCTTATTTGTGATCTTTTGGACGTTCGAGCTAAAATTCTTTCTTTTTGGATTTATCTCCTTATATTTTTAGCTTTACTAATGGTTCATCGTCATGAGATTCTTTATATTTTATTGTTTTTGCCAACTTGTAACAGTGTGAAGAACTCACTCTCTTTCTTCCCCTTCTCTTATGTGAATTGCTATCAAAGAGCTATCATAGTCATTATGGTAAATGATAAAATTTTCCTAGCCAAAGAAAAGTGTAAAGTTGTTTGTGTTTTTCATTTTTCTTTTCACCATGATAAAATTTGTTTCTACAAATATTGTGTTTGGAAGATCCTCTAATTGAGTTCCTGAAATTGTGTAGATGTGCATCTTATGTCTACAGTGGTTTATGCCTACTTGATTACATTCATGTTCATCTTGGATGTTGGTCATAAAAACATTGTTTTTGGCATCGCTTGCTTTAGTTCCATTTAACATTATTGCTTGGGGAGGAAAAGCTGGGAGAAAAGGCTTATCTATTATGAAAAATGTATAAGGCATTTGTTCACATAGCTTGTACACCCATAAAGGGCTTATCTATTATGAACAATGTATAAGGTATTTGTACACATAGCTTGTACACCCATAAAGGGAAAGAACAACCTTCCCATATTTATCATTGAAAACGTAGGAATCCCACTAATTAGCGAATCCCAGTAATTGGGGAATGTACAATTAATCCCACTAATCAGGGAATATACAATCTTCACACTAATTAGGCACACCTAAGCGGCTGACCAACAAACCCTTTTTTCGCTCTTCCCCTTAAACTTTTTCACTCTTCCCCTCAAACTGGTGAATATGGATTTGTAATTCCCAGCTTGCCAAGGATACTTTGCAATACTTTGGTACTCAACTCTTTCGTAAGCAAATCTAC
This sequence comes from Erythroxylum roraimae, assembly GCA_027568915.1. Taxonomy (NCBI): domain Eukaryota; kingdom Viridiplantae; phylum Streptophyta; class Magnoliopsida; order Malpighiales; family Erythroxylaceae; genus Erythroxylum; species Erythroxylum roraimae. The sequence goes on from JAOSBL010000009.1 coordinate 10,421,762, forward strand.
GAGTTGTCATCCAGTTGGAATATAAGTTGTACAAATTAACCCACTTTCTAGTTTTTTCTTTAATAAAGTGCTTATCAATTTAAATATTTTTTTTCCCTATCATGTTATATTGAATTACATGCAATATTTATCACTAATTTATTATTGCAGTACAACCTCATTAGACCACTCCACTTTATCCTCAAGTCATCAAGGATTATCTTTAACCATAACAACTCAAAAATCCTTAGTGCCATAAATCCAAATTCTGCCTCTTCATTTGATCTTGCCATAATATTCTGCTTCTTACTTCTCTATGTTACCAAGTTGCCACTCTAAAATGTACAATATCTAGAAGTAGACCTTCTACCAATTGGTGAACCTGTAACATCTGCTTCAAAGACTAACTCATTATCTCTTTTGAAAAGAATTCCTTTCTTTGGACTTCTTTTTAGGTAGCCTAGAATTCTATAATTAGCCTGTAGACGAACTCCTTAGGGATGCATAAATTGGCTTGTTACACTAACTGAATATGCTATATTTAGCCTTGTCCATGATAGATAAATGGGTTTTCCAACTATATGCTGCTGCATCTCTTGATCAACAGCAGAATTTTCTTTACCTTCACCAAGTTTATAGTTGGGATCTATAGTTGTTGGTGTTAGTTTACAAGCTAGTCTTTTTGTTTCTTATAAGAGACCAATTACATATTTTTGTTGTAAAATGAAGATCCCCTATTTGAAATGAACTAATTCAATCCCCAAAAAATATTTTGAACAACCTAGCTCCTTTATTTCAAACCCTCGAATTAAACATTATCGTCTCTCCTTTTAATCATTTTCGATCACAATTATATCACATCATAACCTAACAATGTTGTAACAAAATAACATGCCTTTACGATGATGATAAAAGTGACAAAGATAGATTACTATTTCTCATAGATGATTTAGCCCGTCCTTTTTCTTAGCAACTCCAATTCTCTTATTTGATCCTTGGTCTTGAAATCCATAAAAGGGAAGGAAAATTCTTTTTAAGTATATGATTGAACACGTACTTTTAATGACAATCCTTCTTTGCAAATCAATTTAGTTAAACTAGATGGAACAAATTATCTTGCTTGGTCGCAATCATTCTTGCTGTTTATTCAAGCTAAGGGATTGCAAGGCTATATCGATAATGGAAAAATAAAACCAAATGAAATTGATGATGGACATAGCAAATAGGATTTGGAAAACTCTCTCATGTCATGGTTGATCAACTCAATGCAACCACAACTTGCATGAGGTTATCTTCTCCTAGATATAGCTATGGAAAGTTGGGATGCAACTACACAAGCTTACTCCCAATTAGGTAATGACGCCCAGATATATGAGTTGTAGAAAAAAGTTCACGAAACCAAACAAGATGAGATGATTATTGCTCAATATTTTTCTTATCTTAGTGGTTTGTGGCAAGAACTTGACCATTATCAAGATTTTTAAGCATCTTGTAAAACTGATGCAACAAAGTTCCATGAATTAATTGAAAAGGAATGTGTGTATGTTTCCCTAACATGATTGAATGATGTGTTTGATCATATTATAATACAAGTTCTTGGGCATGATCCCTTTCCCTCCTTGTGACAAGCTTATAGCTATGTGCAATAGCAAGAGAGTAGATGTAATGCTATGTTGCCAACTGTTTCTACTGAACAATCAGTTATGATGGTCAACTCATCTACCATCAATACAAAAGTTGATGTAGTTAGGGGTGATTCTATGAACGGAGTAGAACAAGATAATAGAAAGTGTGATTATTGTTGAAATTGAGACACACCAAGGACTCGTGCTTGCTTGAAACTTTATGGTCGTCCAACAAGTGGTCGAGGTGGTAAAAAGTTTGGGAGTGCACAGCCTTAAGCTCATATGTCTGAAACTCTTGATACTGAACTACTAAGAGAAACCAATCCTTCTGGTGGACTTTCTAATTCATATGGCCAAGCTTGAATCTCCTTCCACTCCTTCCTCTTATCTTGCACATTCAGCTTTTAATATTAGGCATATTGTTCAAAATATCTATGATATTTTTGATGACTCGTGGATTTTAGATTCAGGAGCATTATATCATATGACTAGTGCTTGAAAAAAATTCTTCACCTATTATTCTTTTTCAAGTCGTGATAAAGTCTGTATAGTTGGCGGCTTTGTATATCCTATTGTCGGGAAAGGTTCTATAAGCTATACTCCTTCCATCAACTTACCATTTGCCTTACATATTTCTTGTTTTTCACATAATCTTCTGCCTGTTAGTGCTCTTACAAGAGATTAGTGCTCTTACAAGAGATTTGAATTGTAAAATTGAATTTGTACCTTCTCATTCTATCATATAGGAGTTAAGCACCAAGAAAATGATTGGCTATGGTTGAGTGCACAATGGCCTATATCGACTAGTTGAGGGCCGAGCTCATGGTTTATTAGGTGAATATACATCAAGTCAGCACCAAATTATTTAGTGGCATAGGTGATTGGGTCATCCTTCTTTTTTAAAAACTCTATCCTCTTTTATTTAAGCAGTGTAATGTGGAGACCTTAGTTTGTGATGCTCGTGAACTTGCTAAGCATACTAGAACTTCATATCCTTTAATAAATAATGAATGTTTAGGCCCTTTTGAGATTATTCATTTTGATGTGTGTGGCGCAACCCGATGGTTTCTCATCAGATTATAAATGGTTTGTGATGTTTATTAATTGCTATAATAGGATGACAGGGGTGTATTTAATACTTGCAAAAAATGATCTCTTGTTTCCAGTCCTTCCATAGGATGACTATTATACAAGTTGGTGCTAAAGTGAAAATTTTATGCACTGATAATGGTACTGATGGAGAAAACCTTTCTTATCTATTTAGATAATAATGGGATTGTACAACAAACTAGTTGCGTTAATATTACTGCTCAAAATGGTGTTTCTAAATGAAAAAACAAATATCTTTTAGAAATTGCTAAGGCTCTTATGTTCATTAAGAATGTTCCGAAGACTTATTGTGGTGATGCAGTTCTTACCACTGACTATCTTATCAGTATGCCTTTAAGGACCTTGAATTTCATAAGTTTGATAGAACTTATTTGATGTAATAACTCTTAGATTATCCCTCCAAAATTCTATGGGTGTGTTTGTATTGTGCATAAAAACACTAGGAGAGAATTTGGTCCTAGAGCCTTGAGATGTGTTTTTGTTGGATACTCTATGCTCATGTGGAAGTGGTTTCTCCTGTTCAACTTATTCTTGAGTTGCCTATTCTTGAGCATGGAAGCAATGATGATAAGATTTCTAATTCCATTAGAGGACCAAAAAATTGATAAGATTTTTCATTCTATTAGAGGACCGAAAATTGATTTGGTAACAAGTAGATTGGACTAGGCTTGGCAATTGGATCCAAACCCGGCTCGGGAAGTCAACTGGTAAGGATCAGGTTGACCAGAATCGGGCTCGAGGCTCGACGGACAATGAACAAATGACGTCGTTTTGAATTTTTTTTAAAAAATAAGTCGGGCTATCTTTGGCCTGTTCTGGCCTGTGCTTGAGCCAAATAGCCCCATGCCCTGTAGGGCCTCGGGCCGAGATCCCAGACCCGCTCCGATCCATTTCCACCCTTAGATTGGACATACCTAATTTGTTGACATATGCACGTAAGAAAAAGGAGGAGGATGGCATAAATAATACTCTTTATAGCCAATCATCTGGTCATCCAACCTGGATCAATTCCTGTGGCATCAAATCATTTACCTCTTCTTGCTCCTAAATTATTCGTTGAAATTCCTTCCCATCATCCATATGATAACTTTGTTACCTATGATGTCTTGCCCCCATACTATAGAGCTTTCTTGTCTTCCTTGCATTTTATCTCTTTACCACAGGGGTGAAAGGAATTTGTTAATGATGCCATGGTGGAAGAGATGAAAGCCTTGGTAAAGAATAAAACTTGGGAATTTGTTAATCTTCCATTACGCAAGAAGCCAGTAGGATCTAAGTGGATATTCACGGTAAAGCATAGGGTAGATGGCTTTATTGAGAGGCTAAAGACCCAATTGGTGTTAAAAGGTTCTTCCCAAAACTAAGAGATTGATTTCCAAGAAACATTTGCACCTGTTGCCAAGATGAATCCAATAAGAGTCCTCCTATATTATTCAGCTAATCTTGGATGGGACCTTCAACAGTTTGATGTTAAAAATGCTTTCGTATGTGGTGATTTGGAAGAGGAAATCTATATGGAGATTCCACCGGGTTTTCTAATAAAAAAACTTAAGGGAAGTATGTTATTTAAAGAAAGCTTTTATACAGTTTGAAACAGTCACCTTGAGCATGGTTTGATCAATTCAGTAAGTAATGATTGCTTTTGGCTACAAACAAAGTAATGGAAGTCACACTATGTTCGTCAAGCATCTATAAGATTTCTATTTTTATGGTATATGTTGATGATATAATGGTGACAGGTAACAATCAATAAGAAATGACTAGATTGAAAAATATTTGGCCATTGAGTTTGATATTAAAGGTTTGGGCAAACTAAGATATTTTCTTAAGATAAGAGTGATACAATTAGAAAGTCTAAAAGTTCACATTTCAAAAATCCCAAGTATGTGGACTAAGTACGTGAAGTATTGGCAGCAAGTTTCTTGAGACGTGGAGACTTCGCAGCAGATGACTTGGTCTACAACTTGCCTAGAATAAGTCAAGTAATTGTTAATAAATTAAAACTCTATTCAAGCAAATGTTTGAGGCTTTGTTGATCGGTATGAATGTAGAACTTTCGTCTTAAGTAAGTATGGTCTCCTCATTCTGATGGCATAAATAATTGCTAACATTTCTTTAGCGTAAGTCATCCAAGATAGCTTGTTGCTACCCTAGGCTCAACTCGTGAATGCTATAGGCTTCCCTTGTTGTGATAAGATTGCTCCTATTCCGTCACCTGAAGCATCAGTTTCAACAATGAAGGGCTCATCGAAATTGGGCATGGCTAGTGTTGCTGTAGTAGTCATGGCGCACTTTAGTTGCTGGAAGGCTATGGCTGCTTCATCTGTCCAAAAGAATTGCCCTTTCTTTAACAAGTTGGTGAGGGGTCGTGCTATTACACCATAATTTTGCACAAAATTTCAATAATAGCCAGTGAGGCTTAAAAAACCTCGTAATTGAGTAATATTAGTTGGTGAAGGCCAGTTAAGCACAGCTTCGATTTTTGCATTATCAACTTTAATGCCATTTGGAGTAACATGTCCTAGGTGATGGAGAATTGAATAGCAACCTGTGTTATTAAGTTTGTGATGGCGAATTGAATTCTACCTCGGGCGAGAATTGAACCACAAGTAAAGTTCGAATATTTCTTTTCTGTCCCATCTTATTGCTTTTCAAGGAATTAAATACAAGAAAGTAATATCTAATTTCCTAAATAAGAGTAAAGGCAACGGCTACTAGCAAAAAATCAGCAACAGAGATTTAATTTATTAACAACTACTTGAATTATTTTAGGCAAGTTGTAGACCAAGTCATCTGCTGCAAAGTCTCCACGTCTCAAGACACTTGCTGCCAATACTCGATTTTATAAACATGTCCTTTTAGACCTTCTAATTGTATCATAGAGGTTGCTCAATCAGAAAAGGGCATATTTATCTCCCAAAGAAATATGTTCTTGACCTACTAAAAGAAACGGAAATATTAGGCTGTAAACCTCCTAATACTCCAATTGAAGCCAATCATTGATTGAAGGAAAATATGGGAGAACAGGTTGACATTGATCGACATTAAAGATTGATTGGGAGATCTCATACACTACCTAACATCGCCTATACAGTGAGTATAGTAAGTCAAATTTACACATGGCCTTGAGACTACACATCTTGATGCTGTTTTTCAGATTTTGAGGCATCTCAAATTTAGTCTTGGTAAGGGATTACTCTTCTCGAATGGCCATTTAAGAATAGAAGCATACACTGATGCTGATTGGATGGCATCTCCTAATAATAGAAGATCTACTTCTGGTTATTATACCTTCATTGGTGGGGATTTGGTAACTTGGAGAAGCAAAAAATACGATGTCGTTGCTAGATCAAGTGCTGAAGAAGAATATAGAACTATGGCTATGTGAACTTCAATGGCTTAAAAAGTTAATGCAAGATATATATCTTCTTGAAAAGAAGTCTGTTGCTACAATGTGACAATAAGGCATCTATTAGCATTTCATAATCCAGTCCAACATCATCATAAAAAAAATATTGAGATTGATCTATTCTTTATAAAAGAAAAATTGGATGATCGAAACCTTAGAATCAGCTATACAAATTCATAGAGTCGATTAGCATATGTATTTAGTAGGGCTTATGTAATAGATTATTTCATTCCTTAGTATGCAAGATGGCATGGCAGATATTCATATCCCATCTTGAGGGGGAGTTATTGATAGTTGTGATTTTAGGTTTGGTTTTTAGGAGTTAATTATGCGCATTCCTGTAATTAGGTATTTCCTATTATTTTCTATTTAGCAAGGGATATTTATGTAATTATTTTTATCTCAAACTATAAGTGATTAACAGGGGTTTTATTCAGATTCTTCCCAGTTTTGAAACATAGGAACAGGAAGGACATTTTCTAATATGATTGATGGAAAATTTGTATGTCTCTTATGCCAACAACAATGATAAGAGACCCATCACTAATAATTACTTTTCTATGACTTGGACAAAGAGTGTAAACTATAAATGATTGGTGAGTGAGTCATGTAGTTCGTGACGCCTGAATCTATTACCCAATAACGACAAAAGGCTTTCTGCGAGACATTAAATCTTGGGTGAGTTGGTCATGTAGTTCGCAGCGCCTGAATCTATGACCCATAAATGACAAGGATTTCTGCAAGACTTTAAATCCAATTGAACAGGAAGGATTACCTGACAAAGCTAATGAACTTGCATGTGATGATTTACTTAGCTGACCCATCAACCTTCTAAGCTTATCAATACCTTCACTGCTGAATTCCCCCAGTTCTTGTAGCTTTTGTTGACTATGTTGAGTGATGTCAGAGGTAATGAACTTGCATGTGATGTTTTATTTAGCTGACGCAGTAGCCTTCTAAGCTTGTCAGTGTCTTCACTGCTGAATTCCCCCAGTTCCTATAGCTTTTCTTGATTATTTTGAGAAGACTAGTTTCCCTTGTTGCCCCACTCTCAGCTTGGTGGTTTACCATGCAATTTCAAGCAACTTTCTTTGGTGTGTGTGTTGATTTCTTACAGTTTTTACTTCAAAGGCTGTCTTTGAGGTCTCTAATAGTCCGATTCCGGCAACTGACTCTATAATAGATTGGCATATTATGTGACTGATTTCCCTCCTTGTCTTGTTGTTATGGCTTTTACCTTTATTTCATATACTTGAGCAACATCCTTAACCTTAAGAGTAAATTTGTTGAATTGTCTCCAAATCTCTTTTGCGGTTGGGAGAAACATGCAGGTATCACTAATTTCAGGTGTCTCGGAACTCTGTAGCCACGACATAACAAGAGAGTCCTCTTCATCCCAAACTCAAACCTGATTCTCCTTGTTCGGGACGAGTTCACAATAGGTTACTGAGTTTTTCTTTACCTTTTGAGGATGGTTTGTACTAGTTAAGGCCACTTTAGATAGTTCTTACCATTCAATCAGTATGTAACTGATATGTTTGGAAGCTCATCTTTGATTGATCTTCTTTAGAATTTTGGGTGGGTTTTTGGATAGAATTAATTTCTGTGATTTCAGACATGACTTTTGTGATTGGAGTTTGAACCGGTTGAGGTTTGTGATTAGAGTTGAAAGAAAAAGAAATTGCAGTGATGTAAAGGAGTATGGTTTGGTTGGGAAAGTGCACCATTGAAGGTTGCAATATGATTGGAGGTTGCAGCAATGAAGACTGCTAGAAATTGCAATGAAGGCAGCGGCACAATTTTCCTCAAAAACCCTAAGGCTCTAATACCATGAGGAAAAGTTGGGAGAAAAGGCTCACATTATACGAACAATGTATAGATTATTTATACATATACATTTTGCACGCCTAATTACCACCTAAAACATAGGAATCCCACTAATTAGGGAATCCTACTAATTGGGGAAAATACAATTAATTCCACCATTGAGGAATATACACTCTTCACACTAGTTAGGCACAACCAAGTGTCTTAACAACAAAGCCCTTTTCTTTTTTCCACTTTCGAGAACATTTAGTGATCTCAGGTTCGTTAGTTCAAGATGTAGGCTGTTTTATATGCTGTTGGTGATATATCTCAAAGAGCATGTGTTTTTATGGATTTTTTTGGCAAAATCTGATTATCTTCACCATATATTTTCTGGATGGAGGGAACTCAGGAAGCTAATGATAGTCGAACATTTGGGCCAGTTGCCATGTCAGACATAGTTGGTCGAGTTATA
>JAOSBL010000009.1:10481567-10491733 GCA_027568915.1 Erythroxylum roraimae
GCTAAATGAATTTGTTCACGATGATTTTAGCGACGGAAACATGTGTTCCGTCGCTAATTTGCTACGCTTTATTTTCCATCGGTAATTTTTCGTCGCTAATTCCTACTTTTCTTGTAGTGTATGTTGCATGGTGATGTGAATGTAGAACCTAGGAGAAGTAAAAGACGTAGAACAAAAACTAGTTTTGTTCCTGATTTTGTTACTACCTTCCTTGTTGAACTCTATGAGAAAGATAGGTTGGATGAAATTGATGAGTTAGTAGTTTGTCTTCATATTATTGAGGATGAATCTAAGACCTATGATGAGGCTGTGAAATCTGTAGATGCTATTTTTTGGAAAGATGACATAAAGAGTGAACTAGATTACATTAAGTCTAACCATATTTGGGAATTAGTAGACTTTCCCAAAGGGGCTAAGGCTATTGGGTGTAAATGGGCCTTTAAAAGGAAACTCAGAACTAATGGTACTGTTGAGAGGTTTAAGGCTAGATTTGTGATTAAAAGTTATACTCAAAAAGGTGGTATAGACTTCTTTTGTACTTATTCTCCTATCACTAAAATTGTCACTATACGTGCATTGTTTGCGTTAACTTCAATCCATAAGCTAATTGTGCAACAAATGGATGTGAAAATTGCTTTCTTGAATGGAAATTTGAATAAGGAAATCTATATGGAACAACCTCCTAGTTGTGTAGTTCCTAGACAAGAGAATAAGGTATGTAGGCTTAAGAAGTCCTTGTATGGCCTTAAACAAGCACCTATTCAGTGGTATTTAAAATTCCATGAAACCATACTTAGTTTTGGTTTTAAAGTTAATGGATTTGATGCATGTGTGTACTCAAAGATGTTTGGATTTGATTGTGTGATAATATGTCTTTATATTGATGACATGTTAATCTTTGGTACATGTATTGGTGTTGTGAATGAAACTAAAAGTGTCTTATCCTCTCAGTTAGAAATGAAAGATATAGGTGAGGTTGATGTGATTTTGGGTGTAAAAATTACTAAAACTAGTGATAGTTTTATCTTGTCTCAAGCTCACTATATGGAGAAAATCCTAAAGAAATTCAATTGTTATGATGTTGTGCCAGTAAGATCCCGTTATAATCCTAGCATACACTTAGGTAAGAATTTGGATAAAAGTGTGTCTCAAACTGAATATGCTAAGATTATTGGGAGTTTGATGTTCTTGATGAACTATACTCGACATGATATTGCTTATGCTGTTGGTAGACTTAGTTGGTACACCCATAACCCAGTGGTGGGCATTAGAATGCTCTTTCACGGTTGATGAGATATGTTAGAGGTACCATAGACTGGGGTTTGCACTTTGTGGGATATCCTGCTATGTTAGAGGGATATAGTGATGCCAATTGGGTGACTAATAATGATGAGGTGAGCTCTACTAGTGGATATTTATTCACACTAGGAGCAGCTGCTATATCTTGGAAATCTGCTAAGAATATTGTGATTGCACGATCCACCATAGAGTCTGAGTTTATTGCGATAGACTTAACAAGTGAGGAGGCCGAGTGGTTGAGGTCTTTACCATCCGATATAGCTTTGGTGGGGAAACATACTCCTACAGATTCTCTACATTATGATTCTCAGGATGCCATTAGTGTTGCTAAAAACACTGCTTACAATTGTAAAAAGAGGCATATAATGCATGAGGCATAAAGCTGTGAGAAAGTTAATTACCAATGTAGTAATTTCTATGGATTTTGTTCAATCTGAAAGGAGCTTGGTTGATTCGTTGACTAAAGGACTAAGTAGAAAACTAGTCCTAGATTCCTCGAGGGGAATGGGACTTAAGCCCTGTTAGGTCAGGAACTTATGGTGGATACACATTTGTAGGTCAAACGAAGCCTTGAAATACTCACACTTGTACACATATTTCCCATTCCTATGACTCGTGTACATTGAGGTTGAGCTATGTGCTCTTAATGGATCCATAGCCCAAATTGATGGGTTGTCCTTATGAGACGAACTTAATGGGTCCACCACTTGATGAATATAAGGATGAGCTTACGAGCTCTTAATAGTTCCATAGCCCTTGAGGGTGGTCTATGTGGAGACAGACTTGATGGAATTACCTACGTGAGTGTAAAGGATTGGCCTCCTTCTATGAAAGACATAGGTAGTCTTTTTAAAGCACTCATAAGCATCCCGAGGTTACTATTGGCCAACATGTTATTGTATTGATCGCAAAACTCATTTTGTTATGAGGTAAGATGCGTGTCTTTGGCTTAATCCTTGCGCTTATAGGTTTAAGACTTATTCACCTACTAGGTGATTCACTATGTGTTAGTTCAATCGGAAGACACTAGCACTTAAGTGTCAAACCTCACTGTAAGCTCACAACTATGTTTTATTTTCATCATTGCATTAGTGGGGGATTGTTGGTAATGCAGTGGCTTTGGGACTTGGTTTTTACCTCTCTTTCTTATTGAACTTGTCCCACATTGCTAGTTTATACCTGCTCACTTGGGTATATATACTACTATGTTTAACGGAATGTGTGAGCTAGTGTGTTCATTAGTTTTATGTTGAGGGGAATGAGGGTGTCTCCAAACGTCTGTCGTCCAGCCATCTCAGTTCGTGTGCGTGACGCGTGCGTGGTATATTTGGGCTTCGTGCATTTGTTTTTTCAGTCAATGAAAGTGTCTAATGCACATTCTGAATCTTATCTTATCAGTAATATCTCTTTTAATTCTCTCCTAATTTGCTCCTTCGGTTACGGGTTATGTGTCGAGTGGAGGGGTTTATCTTCTCCACGATATGGTCCTCTCTTCTTACTTATCAGATATTCAAAAACACATCAACTTCCTTTTCTCTCAATTATTCTGGTTATGAGCAAAACAGTCGTGAGTTCCAACTCTCTTCTCTTGAGTGCACAAGAGAGGAGTGTCACCGTATAAACCTTGGGAAGCGACGTCCAAGCAGTCGATTGCAATGTAGTCGGGAGTGAAATCGCTTATAAGTTAGTGGCCCTTAGCCATAACACAGTTTTCTTCCTTTGCTCATTCATTCATCTCGATTTCGGCCCTATATTTGATTACTTTGCGGTGATGCTTTTATAACACACTTTAGATTCATGATTAAAATGGATTAACCCTAGTACCTACTTACCTTTTATTATGACCGACCTATTATTTAAAGATAAACTCACTGGCTGCCTCTTCAAGACTGGAGATTCCTAGTTCAATTTTCAGGTTCTGGGATATAAAAGAGAAAGAAAGACAAGGCCATCACTGATCACCAATCGTATTTGACTTATTATAATTACTTTTGCGTTTTCGAGGCAGTAGTAGTGTACATGTTTTGCCATTTATTTATGTAGGCTATCTAATAACCAGTTACCTTTTTCCCATGCCAAAAACTAAGATGAGACAGCCTCTACACATATATGACTTGACTCAATATGGTTTAGCAGAACATGTTAATACTTACTGACCATTTGTTGTTGATTTGATTTATATCTGTAAGTTAGCTCACATTACTGTCATGCACAAGAAAGTAATTTTGGGTTATAGTTTAATCTGAATTGAATTAAGGTAGCTATGCATAAAATTCGACCAATAAAGATAAGTAACTTGGAATCGTATGGGCCATGGTTGGGGTATGGAGACAAAATTCGAGTGTCAGAAAGTAATTTGTAATAGAAAATTTGCTTAAAGTCTACTCTGGTGACTGAAGGGAAGGAAGGAACTGTCATTCAATACTACTGGTTAAGGAAAAGAAAAAAGGAAAAAGAAAAATTTTACCCTCTTACAGGACTCTTTTCACTGTCTGACTGTAACTCAGCCTACTTGTCCAAAGCCCTAAACGCTGAAACTGTTCACTTCTTTCTTACTCCATCTATCTCTGCTCCCAAAAATATCATCAACTACATGATTATTAACCGGTGAGACCTGAGTTGCTTGACCTTTTTAAGGAAAATAACCAATCACTAACCATTTTTCAGAAAGACTAAAAAAGATAGAGCGAAATAATATACGTTTCTAATAGTGGTGATCACAGGCTTTGAATCTTTTCTAGTATTTGCTCAATCAAACAAACTCCGAGACACCAAACAAAGAGGAGTCCTTTCAGCTATCTCCCATCAATCTCATCATCATCTCCATCTGTCTATATTAAAGAAATCTTCCTTTGCTTCTCCACTTCAAGTTTCTACCTTCATTTCTCTCTCTTCAAATATGGAAATTTGTATGTGATATCAGTCAATTGTAGGTTCCTCCTTTGTTTCCTTTTCTTACTCCTCGGTCTTGGTCTCTTTTGTTTGTTAGAGTCTGGTTTGTTTCCATTAACAGGAACAATCTGATAATTTTTCAGAAACATCCCACCTTTCCGCGATCATCAAGAAACCTGAAGATTCACTGCTTTCCCTTCTCCAAGTCTCAATCTTTGTCCGTCTTGAGAACTTATGCATATCCTCTTTTCTCTTCCTTTGTTTATAAGGTTTCCATTTTCAAGTGTTTGAAGCAGAGAAGTAACCCTAGAAGAAGTGAGTAGCATATACAACAACACCACCATTGTCTCAGGTTAAGACAGACCAGTCTCCTTCATAGAATCAAAACAAGAAGCCGGAAAACAGAAGTGGTTTTTAATGGATTCACTTCCAGAAATGGGCGGTTCCAACTCAGAAAACACAAGCTTTAGCACCATAAACAATACTGCTTCAACCACCATATCAGTGGCAAACTCATCGTCTTCTCCACCGCCATCATCCACCTCGAGCCGCTACGAGAACCAAAAGCGTCGTGATTGGAACACCTTTGGACAATATCTCAAGAACCACAGGCCTCCACTATCTCTCTCAAGGTGCAGTGGTGCTCATGTTCTTGAATTCCTTCGCTACCTCGACCAATTTGGCAAGACCAAAGTTCACACACTAATTTGCCCTTTTTATGGCTACCCCAACCCTCCAGCACCATGTCCTTGCCCTCTCCGTCAAGCCTGGGGTAGCCTCGACGCTCTCATCGGACGGCTCCGAGCAGCTTTTGAAGAAAATGGAGGCAAGCCTGAAGCTAATCCATTTGGAGCAAGAGCTGTTAGGCTTTACCTTCGTGAGGTCCGCGATTTGCAATCCAAAGCAAGAGGGATTAGCTACGAGAAGAAGAAGCGTAAGCGACCACCACAGCAGCAAATCCAAGCTCTACCACCACCATCAGGTGCAGCTTAAAATAAAGAAAACACCTCTACCCTTTATCAATCAGTCCACAATATTATTGGCACTCTTGAAAAGATAATAGTGATTATTATCCATATGGAACTTCTGTTTATTTTTCTTTCAATAACTTGTGGTACTCTATTAGCATATTTTAGGGTTTTTCTTTTCTTTTGATGGTTTTTCTGTTTGCTTTGATTGAAGCAAATGCTTAGATCTGGGGGCGACCCAATCTGCTTTCGATGCAAACAGTGATAGTAGTCTTACTAGTAGTCGGACTTGTAGTAGTTCCTAGAAAAGTGGTGGTAAGAGTAATTGTACTAGCAGTCATGAACCTTGTGGAACTGAGAACATCTAATTGGTCCTGGATCTTATGTACTTGAAAATTCATATATGGCGAGGCATAGATTTGCAGATCATCTCTCTCTCTCTTTCTCTATGTGTGTGTGTGTGCACTAGCTCCCATGCTCGCAGTTCAGTCATGGTTGATTAAAGTTTGAAAGACTTCACATAAGGAGCATATGTCAGATTGCACTTGTTCAATGACTTACTGCAGATATTGGTCTGCTTTTCATTCTGCTACCTTTTGTATCCGACTCCTCCTTTGGTCTCTGTTGTGTACACACCTTCACTGTCTGAGATAATAGAAAATCAGAGTCAACAATAGAGCCCCAAATATTTCTTTATTATTATTTCGTTGATCTTAAAGAAATTAAGACCTTTTTTTAATTTAAAGTGCCTAAACCTTGGCACTTTTTATTAGTGATGTCATTTCAAATAGGATGAAAATGGCAGACAATTTGGTTAAGTTCTTAATACTCGAGAGATCTTGTTGACAATATAATATATATCATGAGCTGATTAAAACACCAGTGTGAGGTCATGCGTCGAATGCTTTAAACTGTTTGGGTTTTGAGTCGAGTCGTGACTCGAAGTAAAGTTTTCCCTGCAAGTTCTCTTAGTAGTCATTTCAGTCTCAGAGATGTGGCAGATAGAGAAAAGATTGGACATATCCCCCAATAACCACCCTTCATCAGAGAGCGGGAGTAGCAAATACAAACCCTCGTAAATATATATGAAAGACACATACATTAACTTGTGGACACTCACTAGATAGGAACAGTGCAATCTAGTTAGAATTTTTTTCCATATGGAACAAGATGTGCCGGAGGGAATTATATCTATGCCAGAACAAAATTCAAGGAGTAGTCTACATCCAAGATTTTTTTTTTTCCTTTCCACATAATCGTTTGCTAACATAAATGGCGGTCATCAGAAAGTAGAAACCATGCATGGGGATTCGAAGAAGTTCTCCAACAAATTTGGCCGACAGCATTTTCGCCAATTGGCTACTGATAGGTCATCTCATCTCTGGATTTAACATTATAGTTTGGTTTAAATGCTTTCTTCACCAGGAAAGTGCTCAGGTTATGCCTTAGAACAAGAAAAAAGAGATCTATTATGACGTAGTCTAGGTGTGAAGATAACTTTTTTAGCGATTCTTGTTCGGGGTACAAGCTTCTAGTTTGATGCGATTAGAGGATCTATTTGTTACTAATCATTCATGTTTTATCGAATGTTTGAATATGACGTGACTTTTTATCATGTATAGGGACCTATAAATGGTAAAATAATAGTGATCAAGTCATTTAGCTTTTTGATCCCATCATCAATCAATTTTAGTGTTGAAAATTACATATGTAATTTGAAAGTCTCATAAATCTTGAGATTCTGCATTAATGCTTTGTTCTTTCATATGCCTACTCTCTGTTTTATGTGATGTAATTAAGATATTTTAGCTGATTAATGTGCCTATGCTAGCTGTTTGAACATGAACTGGAAATGATTGTCTTCGAAAATGCAATTTGATGAAATTTTTTGGTGCATTTCGAAGTTCTATTGTATATATGCGCATGAGTATTCCAATTAAATCTTACTATTATCTTGTAATATTTGCTTGGTTCAATTGGTTTGTCTGCTTTGAAGCAAATCATGTTCCATCAAATGTTATGGGTGTGTTGTTTTCCCTGGAGAGTTTCAACCACTTGATACAATTGCATCTTTGGCCAGACAGCACAAATAAAGGGCTTTCTGGCACTTCTCTTCCAAGATTGCTTATCGAAACTAAGTTCTTTTTGGGATACTCCTCATATCTTTGTTCTTCATGGCATAACAAGATTAAAAGATTCAGTACCTAATTAAGTGCGATGAAAAATCCTTCAGGACACAATTTTCTTACGACAATCAAAACTTGCGGAGCATGCATGGATTTCACGCCATGATGATTGGAGTTTGGAATACATAGTAATAGGTTTATGTTATACGAGTAGCAGTCTAGAGGCCTCCTTGATTAGGCTCTTTTTAGGAAAAGAAAAAGAAACTTCAATTGGAGAGATGACCCGAAAACGTAATAACAAAACCTAGGAAGCATTAATTACATACAACTTTCTTCTCACTGTACACATTAAAAAATTGAAACATTATTCTAATAAGCACCATGAATTATGGTTGTTCTAAGTCTCTAAACTCTATCTTTTACAGCATCTTAACTTTTTCTGGATGGTCCTTCTTTTACAATACGAAGTGCAAGTGGGAAGAATTATTATTGCGTTTTTTGTTTGATGGGAAAGATGATGTTTCATATATATGTTAAAATTTAAATGTCAGTGAAGTGTTTATTATATGAATCTTGTCAATCATACTGGAAACTGTTCCATATTAGACATCATGAACACGCATACGGGCTAGGTCACCCGACAAAAACTTGTAGATGGACCTAGCTCTCTATGCCCTAGTGAAAAAAACCTTCAATAGCTAGCTAGAATCTTTGTGAATGACTGGAGATTGGTGATCTGTTCATAATCCTCAATTAGTGTATCCACTAAATAAATATATTGGATTGTGATGGTTGTCCTTCTAAATTAGTGAAAAAACACCAAATCGGATAAACCGACAAAGAATTAAGCCATCGTCAATACAGCAAAACAATAGTGAAGTGGAATTTCAACAGCCTGGATTTGAAGAAAAGCAGTACAATATATGCTTTGGTTTTAGATTTGGACAAGGACACAAAGTTAAACACACCAAATAGCTAGGCAAGTTTTCAGCTCGACAGTACTTTTACTCTTTTCCTAACACAAGTTAATTTATGCGAAGAACTTAAGTTGATCATATTGGTTTAGAATTTGGGTATTTTCACAAATTCTTTAAAATTTGAATTTTGAAAACTATATGATGATCAATTAAATTATAGCGATTAAACATGAAAATTTTAATTTTGTTATCAATCATAACATAACTTTTGTTTAAATTTTAACAATATATAATTGCATCTATTTCAATTAATTAAAAATCCTCACAATTCAAATACATTCTTGGATTAGTATAATTTGATGGTTTTTAATTTGTTTATTGTGGTTTAAAATTAACTATTAAAATCTTTGTGATTGGATAATAACTTATATTTTCTTAACACTTTTGTAAGTAAACTTTCTCTAACTTTGGCTTTAAAATATTATGTCAAAAGTTGCTTTTTGAAAACATATCTTTCATTTAATTCCTCTGAAAGTGAATGTTTAATTATATTCCTCTGGTTTTCATGTTTTGGGGCAAGTCCCCCCTGGTGTTGGTAGATGGATTGATCTTGATTTAATTTGATTCATTAACTTTCAATGTTTCAAACAAATAACATATGAAACCAAAGAGTTAAAGAACATCACAATTAATACTAATTTAGTTTTAGAAAATAAATACTAATCAAACACTGTACAGTTACTTTTATGTCCAGATGGTTTTTTAACTTAAAATAGGGGTTTGAGGGCATTCCAATATAATCATGCGCATTGCGCATAGTAGTTGAACACAACTATGATGAATCCAGCATAGCAAGTGCTTCGTCTTGATGACTTGTAAATTTTTTTAGCCGTAGATTTGATGACTTACTGAACACAACTCTATCTGCAGCTTAAGTCAAATACCTAATTAACTAGCACACACATCATATAT
This sequence comes from Erythroxylum roraimae, assembly GCA_027568915.1. NCBI lineage: Eukaryota > Viridiplantae > Streptophyta > Magnoliopsida > Malpighiales > Erythroxylaceae > Erythroxylum > Erythroxylum roraimae. Next base: position 10,490,742 of record JAOSBL010000009.1, read on the forward strand.
AACAAATATTCAATGCTTTTGATCATATGCTAGCTAGCATCCTAATGTGCACTCATTAAATATATATATTAGCTAGGGTTTAGGAGTTGAGGTTGGATCTCTGAAATTAAGAGAGTAAACAATAAGTACTTAATAGGTTATACATAAGCAAATGCTTTTGCATTATTGGAACATCATTCATGACGATTCACTTGAGCGTATATATGCGTCTCCAATATGTCAAGGACAAGGTTAAAAACACATCGTTTGTAATTAATTTCTACACTTTCCCAAGTATAATATATTAACTTTTTGTTATATCCTTCAGATCAGACTGGTAGAAGGGGTGGAGACATTTGAAAGTCAGAGCTTTTAATCTAAGCAAATAAATAAGAAATATTTAGAAGTAGCTAGGATAGTATATACAATGTCAGATGATCGAGAGTGGACAGGCACAACAAACATTTTATGCGCTTGGCTTGGGATTCTTTTTTTGCATTTATCATTTTACCATATTATTATATATACTTTATGCGAACTACTTTCATAGTTCAAATCTTAGCAAATATTTCACCATCCCATAAATAATTTTAGCTAGAGAAACTGTGTTTCAACTTGATACTTTAAGAATATATATAATGCAAAGCAAAAGGTCATTATAAGTTTCTTTTTATAATAGAAATGTAATTATATATATACACATTTAGCTACATTATATGTATATATATTTAAACATCGTTAATGATACATTTACAACTTACGTTTCATCGTCGTCTTTTCATTCATCCATCACGACTCTTTCAAGAGTCCCTCCTATCCGCGAGCCACACCCTAACCTAAGGAGTATGACATAATATCTATCCACTTTGCTTAATATGCCTGCATTAAGCGAAGCAAGACTATTATTTCCTGCGTAAAAATAAAAGAATATGGAAAGGAAAGACATTTTCTTAATTAATTCCTACCACCCATGTTTACATATGGATGTAAGTTCGGTGCAAGTGTTATATATA
>JAOSBL010000009.1:10683174-10701495 GCA_027568915.1 Erythroxylum roraimae
ATAAACCCTCAGCACACAAGATGAACAAGTACGGAGACAAAGGATCGCCCTGCCGCAAACCACGTTTCGGAGTAATCGATGAAGATTGGGAGGATCTAGATTTGAGGGCAGCAAGTGGGATACGATTGTGTTTGGATAATAATGTCCTTGCAAATGTGCGTGGAATATCTATAGCAAAGGAGCTCTGGGAAAAGCTCGAGGATTTGTATCAAACAAATGGCGTCTCAAATCGGGTGTACCTAAAGGGGCATTTTCATACACTGCGGATGAGGGAAGGTACTACAATTTCAGATCATTTAAGTATTCTCAATGGGATCGTTTCTAAATTGGAGGCAATTGGAGTTCGTATAGATGATGAGGATCAAGCTTTGAGATTCATCTGGTCTCTTCCACCTTCATATGAACAAATGAAACCGATTTTGGTTCATGGGAAGGAGAAGATAGTTTTTTCTAAAGTTACCGGAAAACTCTTTTCAAAAGAGAGAAGACTGGGTGGTGGAAATATTCTTGAAAACTCAGCCCTGGTGGTAACTGGATATCGAAAAAAGAACTCTATGAAGAAAAATGTAGTATGCTGGACGTGTGAACAATTTGGGCACGCGAAGAAAAATTATCTGAGAGGTAGAGTGGGTTCAACAAGAGGCTCTGGGTCAGTTAATAGAGAGACTGACAACATCGCTAACATTGTCTCCATGGATGATGATTTTGTTCTCTAAAAATGGGGGCATGTACATCCTCATGACATGCCGCTAATCCCAAAGTTGCTATGATAAAGGATGTGTTACTGTTAGCGGGTCTACAAGTTTGCACACGGGCATTGGTTTGACATTAATGCAAGGTGTGTGGGGGAATTTATGTCGATAGCTGATGAACTTCCAGGAAAGCCAAACATGGGAGTTACACCATAATTTTTCAGCAAGGTTATTTTTCGACATGTGCTGAAGTAAAAGCTTAGAATTGGTTTATTCTGAGTGGGTATACTTTTATGGTAGAGCATGATGCTATGAAGCATGATAATTTTCTACATTGAGAGTTATGTTATTTTCAGGAGATCTTTATTAAGGTGAATTGTGGTTGTGGGATCAACTAAAGTCGCCAAGGTGGAGATTGTTAAGTTTTTGGCTCCTCTGTTGTCCCATATTGGTTGGAGACAACAATTGAGGCAAGGCTCTTACCTATATAAGGAGGTTGTTACCTCCTTGTTTAATGCACCAATACAAAGTCAAAGACTTGTATAACAAATTTGACTCTAGTTAAATTCCTCTTTTGAGGTGAGAGTTGAAGAGTTTGTTTTGGGTATTTCTTTGTGGGTGTGTTGGTGTATTAGGGGATTGTGTGAGAGGAAAAATTATGTGATTGTAAGAATTTTTCACATAGTGAATTTTCTTCTCGGTGCCCATGGTTTTTCTCCAGTTTGGGAGTTTCCACGTAAATTCTCTTGTGTGATTATTTTCTGATATTTTTGCCTATCAAATATACTTGGGTGTGGATTTGAGAGGTCTAAATTCCCAACAATAAGAAAATCCGTATATATATAAGTAACATTCCATTTAGGATCCTCATAGTCGAGTCAGTTCAATGATTTATTCTCTAATAAGCACTCACACATTAGTTTAAATTTTTCATACTTTAATTTATAAGATCAATTACTTTCTTCATAAGAAAGAAATACAATGTATGCTAGTTTTATTATTTTATCATTATCTCATCTTGATAAAACTACAATTGGGAACATTTAAGAATAATACATAAATGTAAATTGAATATGATAATTATAAACTCGTCATAATTTCAATAACACAGTAATTATTCCTGAAATTTTACCTTTGGTATTAAAACATCAAACGTAATCAACTTAATACATAAATATAAAAAATATCTTTTATTAATTAAACAATAATGTCATACATCAAATCGCAACCATTCGAATGGTTACATGGACATAAAATAACAGCTTCTTCTTATAACATGTTTAGATAAATAAAAATAAAATAAAATTAGTAATATACAGGAAAGAAAACCAAGATAGAACCAATAAGATGTAGATAATGGTATGGCTACATCAATCCTCAGCCAGCACCTTGCTCTTAAGTGAAGTAGCTAATAGTATGGCTACATCAATCCTCAGCCAGCACCTTGCTCTTAAGTGAACTTTTGATAGATTCGTACACCCCTTAAGAAAAACGATTGAAATAGGGGGAGATGATTGGTTCTTTTTTTAAAAAAATATTTTTAATATAGGGTGGTAAACAAAATAACAATCACAAAGATTGACCTGAATTTAAATCTTAAATAAAAATTTAGATATTCAGCATTGCGGGAGTGTGATTAGTAGTCACGTTTAGTTATATTGTATTTTAATGTATATAGCCACATCCTTTCCCATCATTGATTCCATAACATCTAGAAAAAGTGAGAACAAAGGAAAGAAATTAAATAATTGATAGAGAGGGAAAGGAAAAACTAATAAGAAGTTAAAGTTAGGCTAATTTTTTGTGTATGAACTTTTAAGTGACATGATAATGAAAAGCAAAATCAGTAGATCTGTTTAATTTCTAGTAGGTAGGTGGTTATCTGCGCAATTTAATCTGAACTTTCCTGAAACTGTGAGCAACTTGGTCTGAGCTGGAGTTGGTTTTGCTTAGGAATCTATCTTATCCAGAGGAGAGATGGGGAAGAAAATAAATTGTAGGAAGATCTGTACTTTTCTTCTTGTAATTATCATTACCTAAAACGGAATTGACATTTTGTCAGTGTTTTGAAATTCGGACCGGACATCGAACCGGAAGTTTTATTAGTTACCGGTTTGACCGGTTCGATCGGTTCAACCACCGGTCAAACCGATGTGACGTCATAGTTATACAATAATTATATTTAATTATATATAATATTAGTAATATTAAAAAAAATACAAAAATATATCAAATAATATAAAAAAATATTTAAAAAATAAAAAATTCATTAAACCAGTGGTCGAACCGGTCAATTGACTGGTTTTGACCAGTTCTCACTGGTTCAATTAAAAATCGATTTTTAAGAGTGAACCGGACCGGATAGCTAATCGGTCACCGATCGAACCGGCCAATCTAGTCCGGTTTTTAAAACAATGCATTTTGTTGTACTTGTGCTCACCACACCAGCTCAAGAGGCATTCATTTTATATTAAGAGCCTAGAGAACTAGAAAGGAACTATTTTTCCATTACTACAAAAATAGAAAGCACAAGGTACTATAAAGTTCAGTTCAGTGTTGAGTTAGGTACAGGTAGTTGTATTTCAGTTGAAAGTTGAGAGTTCAAAAAAGAAATAACCACCAAGATTTACGTCAGAAATTCATATTTTGTTCTATAGATAAGATGAACATGTTCATTCACCATGTTAAAAAATTGGGATTGTGGTCCTTGTGGATCCAGTTAGTTAGCTCTGGTGTCATATTCAAATATATTGAATTTTGATTGCTTGAATAGAATGCCCCAATCCCAAGAAAACAATACGATTAGTGGATAAGACTTACCATAATAACCAAAACAAAGTAATGCGATCTCAATTTCCACATTTTATAACCATAATAATTAGGCCGGAAGAGAGAGAAACATGCAGAGATGAATACCGCGTTTTTCTGTCGTTCCAGAGGTTCTCTTCTTCACATGTTATCGGTTGGCTCTTTCTCTCTCTCATTACTATTAGGATTCTCTTTCTCTCGCTCTACCTATTGTCGACGCAATATCTCGCGGTAATCCCATTTAATTGTCTGTCTATCTTTTTTCAGTTTCCTCATTCCATTACTTTGTCTTGTCGCTTGTGTTGGTCTAATTTTGTGAATCGGGCGCTGAGGTCTTGATTCCTTTTAATTTTATATATCACTTACAAGGTATAAGAATCTTGGATTTTGTTTTTATGATTTGTTCATTTCTGTTATTCCATTTTGCAGGATTGTGGTATGGAGGAGGAGAAGGAAAATTGTAGTTCTTAGTTGGGGGTGAAAAGTTTTGTATGTGGAAATGGATTCCGCTAGGAGTTGGCTTCAGAAGTTTCAACCGAGAGACAAGTCGAGGACGTCCAGTAGCAGGAGGAAGCACCCTTTTGAAGAAGACAAAGAAGACTCTTCCAAACACGATATGGATGAGGAAGCTCTGTCCAGTACCACCAAGCAGAAAGCTGCCGCCGCTAAGCAGTATATAGAGAATCACTACAAGGAGCAAATGAAGAACCTTCAAGAGAGGAAAGAGCGGTAATGCCCATAATCTATATTACAGTGCAAGATGGGGTGTTGCCCATTTCTGATCTTTACTTGAAAATGGGATTGCTTATAGTGGTTGTTCTTGATTCATGTTTCCTAGCGCTGAAATTGTTTTCACATATTGAATGGTTGAGTCAGGTATGCGGTGTATATGAGTGTCTAACGTGTCCCATTCTGTTCTTTGTTTGATAGGCGAAACATACTGGAAAAGAAATTAGCGGATGCTGATGTTTCGGAAGAAGATCAGAGCAACCTCTTGAAATTCTTGGAGCAGAAGGAGACTGAATACATGCGCCTTCAAAGGCATAAAATGGGTGTTGATGATTTCGAGTTATTGACAATGATCGGCAAAGGTGCATTTGGTGAGGTATGATTTCTTTCTGGCTTGTTGGATTTTATTGTATCCTACAGCTGTTCTTTCCTAATCTTTAGTGAGCTGTTGTTTATCAGTATTTTCAAGGGATAATATGTTTTCTGTTTTTATTTTATTATTATTTTTTTTTTGCTTGAGGTTAAAAGCTATCAATCACGATATGTGCCTGACTATTTGGACACCAAATCTTCTGGTCTATTTATGTAATTTAACTTCAAGCTATAGGATATGACCGTTGAATGGATTATCTACTTTTGAGAGCTCTGAAGTATGTGTTAATTTGGTGTGGTATTGAATTTTTGCTATTAGATAGGTACTATATCCAGAACGATATTTTTGTATACTTCTTGAGAAGATGAAGTATAAACTTCCCTTCTTAATTTACTTTCATTTGCTGAATTCTAAGAGGTTCAGAGATGTGTCTACGCAAGAGATGTAGTGCTTTCTTTTATAGTTGACATCCTTCAACCACATCCAGTATTGATGGGAAAATATATGCAAGGACCAAAAGGAGGCTGTATATGGAAAGTGTGATGATACATTCTTTTCCCGCAAAAATTGGTAGTTATTAGGTGCTTTTTATCAAAAAACTTATGACAGAAATTTCTTTACTGATCAGGTCAGAGTCTGCAGAGAAAAGACAACTGGCAATGTGTATGCTATGAAAAAGCTCAAGAAATCAGAAATGCTCCGTAGAGGCCAGGTATGCATTTTGTTGACTGGTTAATGGTTCTAACCAGATCTTCCCGTTATAGTCAGTGCAATGGGTTTATGCATTTCTGTTTTATAGGTTGAGCATGTGAAAGCTGAAAGAAATTTACTTGCAGAGGTGGACAGCAATTGCATTGTCAAATTATACTGTTCCTTTCAGGATGATGAACATCTTTACCTTATTATGGAATATTTACCTGGTGGAGATATGATGACTTTACTAATGAGAAAAGATACCTTGTCTGAAGACGAAGCTAGATTTTATGTTGCAGAGACAGTGTTGGCCATTGAATCTATTCATAAACACAATTACATCCATAGGTTTGTGGAAAATGGATGAGTTTGTGCATTAGATAATTAGACTTTAAATTTTGATTAACTGAACCTTGTCTTGATGTCTATCATACAGGGATATCAAGCCCGATAACTTACTTCTTGACAAATATGGGCATTTGAGGCTGTCTGATTTTGGACTGTGCAAACCATTAGATTGCAGTACAATTCAGGAAGGGGACTTTTCAGTAACAACTAGCAATCCTAATGGGGCTATGCAAAATGAAGACCTCTCAGTAGCTCCAAAGCGCACACAACAAGAACAACTACAGCACTGGCAGAAGAACAGGAGGACGCTTGTAAGTTCTCTGCCATTATGCTTCTGGAACTTTTTTTCATGTCTGTATCCATGCATGCCTTTCTCTATCACATTACCACAATTTTGGATTTGAATAGATGAAAGCCTTAAATCGATTTGAGTTGAATTGCCACTTTAGGTCTATTTGAAAGAGATGACCTGAACAGCAGCTTGGTCAACCCAGATTTTTGCATGTTATAGATGTTCCATAGCTTCATTTATATTCACAATGAAATGTTCAATTTTTCCTCTTCCTTCTCTAACATTTGACATTTGGGCACTCCAGGCTTATTCTACTGTTGGTACACCTGACTATATTGCTCCGGAAGTTTTGTTAAAGAAAGGTTATGGAATGGAGTGCGATTGGTAAGTTCAGTTGAAATTGTGCACTAATGAGAAAGTTAGACATCTTATGAAAATTCGACAATTGTATTGCTTTTGGATGGTGATTTTATGTTTAAGAACAAAACAAATCAGTTAATGTGTATTTACACACCATAGGATATGATGTATGGAATAGTGTGATATTGCTTTACTTTGCATGCTGTACTGACTAAGGTGATTTTGAGATCATTTGGATGATTGATGGCGCATCATGTATATAGTATTTGCATCTGGTGCTGGAACTAAGAACCATGTCAATCCTAGGTGGTCACTTGGCGCTATTATGTACGAAATGCTTGTGGGATATCCACCTTTCTATTCAGATGATCCAATGACAACTTGTAGGAAGGTAAGTTAGACATACCTGATACTTTAATTAGTTACATAATGATGTGCCTGAATGGTAACTATAATATTGTTGACCATACTACTACTTTCAGTTTTATACTTAGTTTTCCCCTTTGGCCTTATGATCTAGCACTAGGATTATATATGGAAAGCATCCAATGCTGCATCTTAGAAAGCCATGTACATACTAATTTTTTTTTCCCATCTATGCCTCCAGTATATTTATGTTCGTCTCCATACAGAACTGCATTTTCTGCAGTTAATATTGACCTATCTTGATCTGAATCTTAGCTCAGATATCGAGCTCCTGAGTTATGTTTGTTCATTATCCTGAGTTATGTTTGTGCATGATCAGTATCTGGCATGGTGTTCCATAGATTTTTGTCGACTGTTCTGGTTATATGTCATGCTTCATTGGTATAGTATGGTATAAGTAAAAGATATCTCTGAATTTACAACTGGGTATAGGTGGATTCCTCCGTTCTTTGTTTCTTGTTTATTGCAGACTGCTGTTTTTCAAATTGAACTTTAGAGATGCATAAAGTATATCTCTTACTTTAACTATTTGTTGTCTACCAGCAGACTTTAGCATCCGCTTTCGCTTAATTTAGAAAACAATTAAAAAATTCGAAATGAACTGCAAAAGAAAATTTCAAGTAATGTTCAAACTGACATTACTTTCCTTTGCTCCAGATTGTGAACTGGAGAACCCATTTGAAATTTCCAGAAGAAGCAAAACTATCTCCTGAGGCAAAAGATCTCATCAATAAACTTTTATGTAATGTCAACCAGAGATTGGGTTCAAAAGGCACGCATGAATTAAAGGTGGTGTATGGTGTGTCCTTTTCTGAATGCTTGGATTTGCTGGATAAGCAATTTGTTGATACAAAGAATTACCTTCCTGAGTTTCTCTTTTTCAGGCTCATACATGGTTTAAGGGCACAGATTGGGATCATCTCTATCAGATGGAGGCTGCATTTATCCCTGAGGTGAATGATGAGTTGGATACTCAAAACTTTGAAAAGTTTGATGAGGTATTACATTTAAATTTGTGGTTGATTTCGGTGATACATATCTTCAGTGTTCATGTTTCTCATTGCACTTGTTTTATGTCCTTCCTTTTGACTCCATAGTCTGAGAACCAGACTCTAACTTCATCAAAAGCTGGCCCATGGAGGAAGGTCAGTTTACAAATATTTTATGCTTGTGCAGCTGGCTGATTTTTGCATAGCATCATTTTATCGATTTTATTCAACCCACAGTAACCTTTAAACTGTGAAAGCGTGTGCATGGATTATACTATCCTTTTCAATCTTAAAATATCACTTTGCAATATACTTTTCATCTTCTATAAATGGAATTTTAAGTAACTCAAATGATTTTCTCCATATTGTATTCCAGTTCTATTTTGTGGCTTGTTTGGTACTTGTGACGTTGGCTTATTCCAAAAACAAACAATTTCTTTTCCATTGTTTTCGTCATTAGCGTCTAGTGTTGGTAGGAACAAGTAAACTTAGAAGGTTGTGGTTCATTGTAAATTGATTATTTATCTGTGACCATTTTAATTGTTATGATGACTTTGGCTTTTTATTTGTTCAACGACCGTTGGTCATTCATGTTTTGTAGAAAAAGTTGAGTGGATAAGAATGGAACATTAGTTCCTGTCAATGTTAAATTTATAATACTCGTGAAGAATAGCTGTTGAGAGACTGGGTTACTGAAACAGCTGGAATTCACGCTGGATTCTATAGCATGAAAAGAAGTTAGAAGTTAATATGTTCTATCTAAATTTATGTCTTTCCTGAAATATATTCGGCAAGATAATGGTAGATTTACAGTCATCTAAAGTACGAGTTGGATGTCCTTGTCATTCTTAAATTTTCTTTGAAGAGCTTTCTGACTTGTGCCTGAATACATAAACTAGCAATTTTGCTAAGAAAGTCTCTCCTGTGTGAATTTTGGTTAGTTTTTAATACACAAGGTCTATGAATTTTTTGTGATACTAATTTGATTAATGATACAGCCTTATTCTTTTGAGATTCTTCAACAAGATTCCGGAGGACTACTACTCTTCTATTAGATTATCACTTTCTGTTTGATTATTCCCATATCTCTATTTTCAGATGCTCTCATCCAAGGACATAAATTTTGTGGGCTACACATACAAGAACTTCGAGATTGTAAATGATTACCAAGTTCCAGGGATGGGTAAATATCTTTTATAGATTATTGAACCTATAATATATCATTTGAATGGTTTTACTTTCTAAGGGTTTATCTTTTGTTTTCTGGCCAAATAGAGTATAAGGGGAAGTAACCTAATCTCGGGCTACTTAAAGCTCCGAATTTTGCACAAAATGCATACAAACTTTCTTTTCACTCCGACAAAGGAATATGTTAGATTAATTTAATAATCATAAAGACGTGACAATATTATTTGGGTTGATTCTAATATGACATGGCCCAAAATAATGGCTGTTAAGACTTGTAGAGAATATTAGAGTCACTAGGGTTTATTTATAATTAATAGGAATTCTTCCCTCTCCCTTTAACTAAGTGAAGGGTTACCAAAAATGATAAAATATACATTTTTGTACTATTGAAAAAGATGGAAGAAAAGAGGAGGAGAAAGTGGATAAATTCTTTGTTTAGAGAAGGTGTTTGCATCCAAAAGGAATAAAGATTTATTATTGTAGACACATATTAAACATGGACTAAGGTTAATATTTCTTTCTCTTTCCTATAATTTGAATGTCAATTAAATGGGTTGAATTGGTTGTGTTATAGATGATCTTTGGAGAATTTTAGACTTGAAACATTGTTTAAAATCTTATAGTTTATATCAAACTCCTAACTACATATGCATAGGGAATAAATTTCATTTTCTTTCATTCCAAATTGTTCTTGGGAGATTGCATTTTACTAAATTTATCCCTTTTCTGAGTTAGAAAGCATTTTTCTATCCTAAATCTCTCTAAATACTTTACTGATGTATTTTTTCTGAGACAACCCTAACAATCCTTGTGTCCTGCCACGGAATATTTTTATTCCAATCACATAGGATGTCTTAGTCATATCTTTTATGTCAAAGTAAACTATACGATTCTAAACAGTATTTCAAGTTTAGAATTCTCCCAAGATCATCTATTCAACCCATTCAATTAGGATTCATACTATTAGAAAACAAAAGAAATACTAACCTTGATCTATGTTTAATATGTATCTACAATAATAAATTTTTATTCCTTTTAGATGCAAACACCTTCTCTGTAAAAAGAATTTCCTACTTTCTCCTTCTCTTTTCTTGTTCATTAGGTTCTTATTAATTATAATAAAATCCTAGTTAATATAATATTGTTTTACAAGCCCAATAATTATTATCTTGGACCATTTTATATTAGAATCAACCCAAATAATATAGGTCACATCTTTATGATTATTAAATTAATCCAACAGAATCATCCTCTTTGCTTCAGCAATGATCCTTCGGTTCTCTTGATGAGCGAAACATGCAAATGCGTACGCATGTGCGCATCTGTAAGAGAGAGAGAGGCGAAGAGGGGTTCAGAAGCAAAGAAACTAGTTCGCAATGAAATCCAGAGGGTGTACCTCGAATTTTTGATGCTTAGACTTCAGCTTGTTTATAGCTTTTCTTCTTTCTTCTTTCTTCTTTTTGATTTAAACTGGTTTGATTCGTAAATTAGAAATCTTTTCCTATTTGCTGATCTCAATCTTTTTGGACAGCTGAATTGAAGAAGAAGAACTCAAAATCAAAGAGGCCAACCATCAAGTCACTTTTTGGTAAGTTGATTGGAACATGTGCTTACAATCCTCATGGTTGCATCAACTGCATTATCTTTATGTACATGGTTGCATTCCATCAAGTATAGTATTATTGTTCTCAACCAATCTTCATGGCTTCGCTTGTGCAGAAGGAGAGTCAGAGACATCAGAATCATCAGATACTGCTAGCGCTGAGCAACCTGTTCAAGGGAGCTTCTTGAAGCTCTTACCTCCCGAATTAGAAGTTTATCAAAGTGCAAATGATAATCTTTAAGATCCAATTCAATTCATACCGTCAGATGGATAAGGAGCTCTACCTGTTAGCCACCTGCAATCTGACAGGTGTCATTGCCCGTGAAGCACAAGAAGCTTCATATCTACTCCGAAGAAAGCGTCAGGTGGGTTTTGAAGCAGCAATAGATATGCTGATGTATTCAATTAACCCGAGAGTAAACACTAATTTATTCACCATTGTAACATGATTGAAATTTTTTCACCGATTAACTTGGAATTGTTGTACCGATACAGATAGGTTATTATCTGTCATTCTGTGTACATGAACAGTTTTTCTTTGGACTGACACCCAATTAAAAATATTAGGGACTTCACGGGTCAATTTCTCTTTTGAATTTTTTCGAGTTGTAGGCTGCTTAACAGATAGGAAAGATTGCACCTTTTTTTTTTTTTCCTCATGCTTATGTCTCTTTTGTGGAGAAGATTTAAGTGCACTTTTTTTTCTTCCCATGCTTATGTCTCTTTTGTGGAGAAGATTTAAGAACTAACTGAATTTTTTTAGTTTGTAAATATCTAATGTTTTAAAATTTTGATTAGAAGTTAAATCATTAAGACAAGAAATTTAAGGTTTAAAAATTGACAAAGATTGAATAAATTTAAAAATTTTAAAATATGATTAAAAGAAAAGATTTTTTTCATTGAAATATTACTGAAAATGCTGTTAAATAAAAATTAATTAGTTTATTTTAATTTATAAAAATTGATAAATTTATAAAAATTAACTGATTAATTAATAAATTGATAAATTTTTTATAACAAATATTATTAAAATAAATACTGAAAAGTTTATCGGTTAAAAATTTTTACAGTTAAAAATAACCAAATCAATTCTATATCTTAATCATTGTATATATCGACTAGTGCAAAAAGTGAATGTCTTTGCTTTTGCACCCGACTGGTTCAACTCAAACTAAAATCTGATAAGCAAAATTAATTATTTTCTTCAAATAAAAAATTATTTGTTTAAAATAAATTAAATATTTATTTAGAGTTTGGTTTTATTCTAACCAAAATCAGATCAAATTAATATTAACACGTTCATTTTATTTTTAGCATTATTAATATCATTTTTATACAAATTACTTTTCACTAAAAAAATATAAATATCAAGAATACTATGTTTCAGAAAAGAGTAACCTTACCAATTTCTTCAAAGCTCACCTTCTTCAATATTAATGCTTCACAGATATTTAAAATAGCATTAAACTTTGCTTGTTTTTCAATATTACATATCTTATAATTTTTAGTCCAATTGTAAAATTTTTAAAATAAATTCAATTAGATGATTATATTTAGTACAGTAAAAAATATTCAACTATTTTCAATTTTAAAAATTAATTTTAAGATAAAGAGTATTATTAGTATAAATTTTCATATTTATTTATTTATGAAATTAATAGTGTTATCATACTAAATATAAAAATATTATATTTTTTTAAACTAACCACTTAGTTGAAATTTTTTATTTTTAATAAATATTAGTCAAAATTTACATGGATGTTGCTGTCTCATGCATTAAAATATTATAATAGTATAATTTAGAAGGGATAGTTAATTACAAGTCTAAAAGTATTAAAACTAATCTAAACCACTTGAATCAAACTATTGTTTGGATAGGTTTGATTTAGCTTAAATTTCTATATAATTTGGTTTAGTTTAAATAATAATCATTATATAAATGAGTTGCTTTAAAATTTTAATACAAATTAATCTAAATGATTTGGATTGATTTTAAAATAAAATAGTTAAATATTTTTTGTTGTATTAAATATAATATTGTAAATGACTTCATTTTTTAATATGGTAAGTTTCTCCTTCCATTAGTAAAAGTTAACTTAAGATGATTGATAGAATTATAATTTGAGGACTAAATTAAATAAAGGTAAGCTCCGTTAATTAGTTCATGCAATATCGAATAAGGAGAAGAGGTATTACATAAGTATTGTATACTGTCCCAAATGACTGAAGTGAAAGTGAATTCAAAGAAAAGATGCTGTAGTGATTTCTTTTTTTTTTTAATGGCAGAAGACACATTCATTAGATATGTTTAGGAATTTGTTAATTTATTCAGGGTGCTCGACTTTCTTTTAAGTGATATCAGAAAATAAAAGCTTATTTGAACCAAATCAACTTATTCCATTATACTTTTGGCCTTTAGTCTCTTAAGATTTATTTATAGGAGTTGTTTTTAATCCACTTTAGGAATGTTTGCTTCAAATAATGTTGTCCTTCTTGTTCAGGCTTAATTTGACACTAAGGATTTGGTTAGTAGGCAGAAATTGTAAATGAATTAAAGCCAAGTTAAGAGCCTCATTAACCAACGTCAGCTTTGGTATGATTCTCTGAGTATACGCAATTCATTAACTATGATAATAGGGCCACTTGAAATCAATTACTGTGTGAAAAGGAAGTGGACTGTTTATTGCCAATGTGGTAATGAAATTCTAGCTTGACAACTTCCTTTAGCTTGAGAATATTTATCGTAGTCCATGAAGAATTGTATTTGGGCTCCATTAACCGAAAATTAGCACTTAAAAGATAGTGAGCATGGATTCATTTCACCCACAAAGCCTACTTATCAGTCAATATCTTCTATATCCTCTTTATCATGACCATTTTATTTGTAACTTTGATTGATAATATACCCAGGCCCCTTAATCATTAGTTATACATAACTACTTCCACTTTACTTTAGCTAATGTTTTTCTTACATCACTCCTGGACTAAAGGAAGTTTTTTTAAATTGATTTAACAATTTTCGAGAGAAGTTTGACATATGGTGATCAATATGTGTGATGGATATTAATTATTAAATTGATCAATTAAAACCTACCTGCCATTATAAGGATCTTATTGTAGATAGTATTTTTTTTTTAATCTTTTCAATCAATAGAGTGAACTCCGCTTGTGTAGGCCCTTGGAGGAAATTGGAATACTTAGATATGTTAAAGGGGGCTCATATATTTCAAACTAGTGAAGCTGGAAAGCTATGAAGCTTTATGTTGAGCACTAGATGGAATATAAAAATGTCTTTTATTTTGTTTATAGATAGTCATGACATCAATCTAAATGAGTCTAAACCTGAAGTGAGTGCATTAATAAAGTTAGCATATGTTTTGGAGAATAAAATGAGATCATCAGCAAAAGCTAAATTGCATATTCTCAAAGACTTCCATTTATAATGGAACTTAAACTCATGACCTTGAGAGATAACCATATTAACCAATCTAGTAAACACTTCCATACTTAAGGTCTGTCTCAAACCTCTAGCATCCTTGGTTAGGAGTTGTCATCCTTAATTTTCCTCCTCTTTATGAAAGCTCCTTGAGAGGAATCAAAGAGACAAGTTAGAGAATCTTTGAGTCTTCAAGCTAACAACTTTGAAATAATTGTATATATGCATTACAACATGAGATAGCTTAAAATCTTTTAGAGAAGTGGAAGAAGGTACTTTGGGGAAAAGTGAGTGAAGGTTGTTAAGTTCCTTTAGCATTCTTCCACTTCGAAAGAACTTAAGCATTATTTTTATGACAATGGTCTTTGTACCTAGCCATTTTTTTTGGGGAAAAAAACGTATTCAAACCATCAAGGCTTGAAGTTTTATTTAGATTTAAAGAACAAAGAGAAGCTTCAACATTATTTCCATTTAAAGTTCTTGAAAGCAAGTCTGCAGCTTGTGGTGAACATATTGGATTAATTGAGTGGTGTAAAATTAGTTAACAGGAGGGCCAAAGGTGTTAGAGAAATAGTTGGAAACTTCTTGCTTAATCTCATATTATGAAATGTAATCCTGTTATAATTTTTCCTTACCAACATTGAATTTATTAAAGAAGGAAGTGTTTTTATCACCATTTTAAGACATTGATTCTTTGATCTCTATATCATAAGTGAAAGATTGATGTTTCAAGCCTAGTTATATCTAATTAGAGTTGCTTTCTCCTCTTAATAAAGATACATATCATTACATTGCATATAAAGGGAATATTGGATCTTACTTAAATTGTTCCCAATATCAGCCAATACTTTAGAAGTGTTACTAGATCTTTTCTTGATAAAAAGTTAAGCTCATATTTGATCTACTTTAACTTTCTCAAACAAATGAACATCTTATGCCTTAAAAATTAGCCTTAAGCTCCTTTAGGATAGTTGCCTTAAATCTTTCAACCTTCATTAGGAAGTTATTAAATCTGTAATGGAAGCTTCTCCTCTCATAAATAAGCAAGTTTTGGACAAGAACTGTAGTAAGTTTTGAAACTAATTGGTTGTTAAAAGAAGCTCCACTCTTTGGGAATGAAGAGATGTAGTGTGAATTCACTAAAGCTCTATCAATTTTCTTCCTTAATAACCATTGTGCCTTTTGTTTTATGCTCTATATGAAAAATGAACCTCAATTTTAAGATTAGTGACCTAATTAGAGCTAGTGTAATCCCTTGAATCTTTCAAGTAATTTTGGGGCAAGCATTTTCTTAGAGATGACAACTGGACTTGACCTAAGGCACTACCTTTATATGTAAAACAACATCGTTTTGACATTTTAAATTGAAAAAAATAAGGTAGGCTGAGTTGGGTTCAGGTTGCCTCTGGTTCGGCAGGGCTTCGACCCATTGCTATCTCTACTTTTAAGAGAAATAATAAGTTGTTAAAATTCCCTAGAATAATCTAAAGCTAAATCTTAGTTTTCCTAATTTCATTTAGTTTATTTCATAAATGAATTCTCTAGAAAGCAAGGTTAAAAGCATATACAAAAGAACCTTGAAAATGAATATTTTGTTGTTTTAACTTAAGATATAAACAAACCATTTGATAAGTTATAATTGAGTGATAAGCTTCCAATTTTTCATGATCAAAAGAGATCAAAATCCTACCACTATAGTGGTGGTTTATAATGATTGGCTAGTGATTTTTCACAAAGTTTAATTTGTTACAATGATTCTTTTTAAGTTTAGTTTCTAAAATACCAATGAACATTGGTTTATTATCCTGAATATAATTTAGAAAAACTTGTTCTTTGATGGGGCTATTAAGCCTTCTAATGCTCCATGAAAGAATTAACATGAGGAAGGAGAACTTATCTTACCTTTCTACTTTCTTTTAGACTTCCTCTTAGTTATACTATTAAAGTCTTTATCCATCATAGATTCTTCCATTGTTTTGTCAGTGGAGGAGCAAGCAGAACTCCTAACAATAGGATATGCTATCTTTAAGGAAGTTATAAGAGTTTTTTGAGGTAATAATTGAAGTAACATGGTCATAATTCTCCTAACCTTATTATAATCCTAGTTGTTCAGCTTATTATTAGTTTCAGTTTAGTATAGAAGTATAACACCCACATGCCCCCTAAGAGGATATATAGATGCCACAACAAACTGAACTAAACAATCCATAACATTCCAAGTTTTTCAAGAAACTCATGCAAAACATATACTACATTTCATTTGTTCTTGACAACAGTTAACCTTATACACATTGTATATATATCAAAATACATGCTTTAAAATTTAGATCTAACCTCTATTATAGTTATTACAAACCATATACACAAAATACAAAAGGTCTCATCACAATGAGTACAACCCAAAAAAAACTAAACATTTCCAAAACAAAACACATTTTTCTTAGCTACTGCGGTTGTCTTTGTTCCTGTCTTTAAACCTTCTTATCAGAACCTACACGGAGGCAAAAACTACCATGCTAAGCATAAAGCTTAGTAGGGAATAACTAAACAAGATATCAAATGACGACTGCTTTTAATAGTTGTTTAGCATTAACGTGTATTGAAATGCCACATCACAAACAATCTTTAATTGCTCAATTTAAAGAGTAATCCAAACATTATTTGTATCAGAACATATTATAATACATCAGAACAAGATATTCTTATGTCAGAATAAAACATGTAATTATCATAACAGAACTTCATTACTTCAAAACATAACTCAAAATCTCAGAACATGATATATTTGTGTTAGAATAGAACATAAATTGTATCAAATTAGACTTATTTGTGTTAGAACAAAATTTAAGTGTCAGAACAAAATTTGACTTACATCAGAACAGATCATATATCAGAACACAAACAGATTAGCCTGCTAGTCCTTCTTACAGAAGTGGAAAACGGGACCAGGACAGGAGATAGCTATGATTGGTATCACAGAATAGAAGAGAAAACACTGAAGTGTCTAATATCAGAAGACACTAAAGTGTCGATATCAAGAGACACCGAAGTGTCGAAGTACAGAAGACACCTTAGTGTCACAGGAGTAGCTGCAGAACCTTCTAGGCATGCCTATTTACCCACAACTAGGACTTAGTAGTTTTAAAAACAACACATGTTACATTTCAGAATTCTCATGTAAAAGATAAATTGCAAAACTTATGACTTTATTCCATTTTTCTTAACTTGAACATATTCATTCACAATTGATCAAACTCAACATGCCTTATAAACATAAGCATTTGTAATAATGAACTAATGAATACATTAAGTAATTACAAATTACATGTACTCACATATGTTCCCAATTTACAAACATTCATAACTAATACATTACTCTTGTTTTTAAAATCACATTACCATTCATAAGTATACTTCATTACAACTCATAAGTTTCAAAATTAGACACTTTGATATCAAATAACACCTTCCTTAAGTTATTACCCTAATTAATAATCGAAACCTTATTCGACCTTTAACCAACTAATCTCTCATTAAAGTAGGTTCATTTCAAGCCTTAATCAATTCCAATTATACCAATGTATAGTGTTTTATCATACCATGGTTCATCAATTACATAAAACAAGGATTACCATATTAAGACCTTGCCTACGATTGTGGGGTACATTCCCATGATCGTGATAGAAGCTAATGCGTCTTCCCACGATTGTAGGATGAGTGCCATGATCGTGGACTACCCATGTAACATCCTACCCCCGATGGAAAGGGTAGAATAGTAATTTGGAAAGGGGTTGAGAGTGTTAGAAAATATATTCATGCACATGCATATGCTTACACGTGACTAGTGAAAATTGCACATGAAAACAACTGTACATGCATTCATGACATTTCCCGGTATATGTGCTTAAATGGAATTTTTGTGGAAAAATATGATTTTGTGTTTGAAAATTTAATTGGAATGGAGTGTTATGTGTTTATTTATTTATTTTATTTTTGGGGACATTTAGAAATTTTCGGGGAAATTTTCCAGACCGAAAAAATCGCCAAGTGGCGGACTGATTGGTTTCTGGTACCAAAAATTTCTGCCCAATGGCACTGAAATATTGGGTACATGATTTTGGAATTATAATTAGGGCCATTGGAATTGGATGAGTTCAAGATTTAAAGTCTATTAGGGTTTCTTTTATTAAATGATATTAATTGATTTTTGTCTTTTTCTCTATAACATGACAAGTGTCTTGATGACACATCTTCAATTCATTAAATGCCTTGTCTTGTTGCCATTCACTTACGACAACTCCAAATTGAAAAAAAAAAGATGAGTTTTAATTGCTTTGCTCCTTGCATTCGAAACCTTCCACTTTCTTCTTCTTCTTCTTTGATT
>JAOSBL010000009.1:10728154-10741528 GCA_027568915.1 Erythroxylum roraimae
ATACCGAAACTCCATCACGTATTTTAAACAAGACGCATCAATTGTTATATATACCGAAACTCCATCACGTATTTTAAACAAGACGCATCAATTGTTTATATCACCAAAATTCTCTATGCACAATGGTCAAATCAATTATTGCATTATTTTCTTTTCTGAAAATGAAAAAAGCAAACGCACTTCCCATTATCTCACAATTAATTCCATTTTTTAACCTCAATGGTAGGGTGTTTCTCTACTTCTTATATATACATAAGTAATTTAAATCTACAAAACGAATACGGATGAGACAAAGATCATCAAATTATTATATGAATTTCCATTAGTAACTTTTATTCCTTTCCATAAGTTATTGATCATCCGCACCAACAGTATTATGTATTTAGTTATAAGGACATTGATTTCATTTTCAACCACAGCTCTTATTAATGTTTAATTATATTGGCCAATTGGGAAATTAAATTTAAAAATCAAACCATTAAAGGTGGGGTCGGAATTATTATGACATGGGCGGAAAATGGATGCCTCGCTGTCGAAATTGGACCATAAGCTCTCCTAGTTCAGACAAAGTTTCCTATTCAGACTCCACACAATTCTGTTAATTAATCTATTCCACAAAATCTAAACCACCATTTGTTTAATCGTTCAACCCAGAAAATTTCTGACTATTTCTTATTGGAATTCGTATGATGTTCTATTTTCCAACTGTTTACAATTCAATGATCATACCGTCAGTAAGGCTTCAACTTTCTCTCCTTAGCTAAAAGCATCCTAAATAAATTAAATAATGTCTAATTTTTAAAAGATTTTTAATGTAATATAAAATTTTAATTTAAAGATTATTTTTTTAAAATTTGTATAAATTATGTCAAAATATAGCGCCTTTATTAAATGCCACGTGCTATTGGTCACATAAGTAAATACAATATTTTTGCTCTAAATTAAAATTTCAAATTGAAAAAAAATCTCCAAAAGTTGGATATTTTTAAATATATTATCTCTATAATCAACTAATATATCTGTTTAATTGAAATTTAATATTTATATTAAAACATATTTTAAGTTTTAACTCAAACTTTTTTAAAGTTTTGCTTAATATTTTTGTTTAAATATAGGGAAATTTCCTTAACAAAAAATCTAAATAAAGAGCGAAATTTGTCTAATTTATATTAATAATAATAATAAAATGTTGACATGAAGTGATCAGTAAAATTTGCCAATTGAATTAAAAAGATTAAAATAAGAAATTGTTATTTCTTTTCTAAATAGTCATTTTAATTTGAAGATAATATTGAGCCACCGAATAAATTATGTTATCTATTTTTTTTTTTGAAATTCTAGATCATAGAATATGTCAAAACAAAAAATTAGACATTAAGCATAAAAATAATAAAAACTCCTAGAAAAATACAATGAAAAAACTCCGCCAATGATTAACAATTTTTGTCATTGCTTTTTATTGAATAAAAAAAGTTCATAATAAATACGGAATGATATGATTGTGGGCGGTGGGAGATAAAGCAAAAAGAAAGGGGAAGAAAAAGGCACGTCCTGGAGTTGGCAGTCCATAAACGTGTTAGGTTAAAGGGCACAAAGAAAGGGTGTCCTTCGGTTTCATGAGGAAATAGAAAATAAAAAATCAACGTCCCACTATCCCAGTGACCAACGTCCCTCCCTCGCACCCTACCCTACCCCACGCCTCATTTTACCTTTTTATCTTTTCTTCTTTCTTCCTCAACCTCCCTCGTATCCTCCTCAAAACACATACTTTCATACACAGCTCTATCTTTTTTCTACTTTTATTCTCTTCCCTTTTGGACATAGCTTCTCGATCTGCACTTCAATTTTTGTTTCCTATAGTTTCTCTTTTCTCCCTCTCTTTCCCTCATTCTTTTTAAAAATAATATTCTGAATTCATTCCTCATTTTGTACTAGTCCGATTTCCTCTGAAATCGGGTATCTTTATTTCTCTTCGGGTATTTGAAATTCTGGGTTCCGTCTTTTCGGTAATCAAAGTATGTTATTGGCAAAGAAAAAAATTCGTTTTTTCCCGTCTGTTTTTCAGATTTCATTTTCTACGATTGTTTGATTCTTTGCGGTTTTTGTTTTATTGGATTCTAGCTTTAATCTAATACCCATTTGCATGCTGCGTTTTGCAAAAGAGTAAAGTTTCCACTTTTTACTTCTGAAAAAGACAATCCGTTGATGTGTTGACTTTTAATTCATCTCTCGATTTTTCGGTGGTGAAAGTCTGGCCTTTTGGGGATGATATGTTGAAAAAGGCTAATCGGGTATAAATTTCGGAGAAATAGCAGTATTTCAGCTTCTGGGTTGGTTTGTTCATCAATGGAGAAATCTAAAATTGATCACATAATTGGTGGCAAGTTTAAGCTGGGGAGGAAGATTGGGAGTGGATCTTTTGGAGAACTGTGTCTGGGTATGCTTGACTTTTAGCAATTTCATATTTTTCTTTATTTTACATCCAACTTTTTGCTTTTGTGTGGTCCTAGGGTTTGAAGTAATGTGATCACTTGATTTGGATGTTGTCTAGGTGTTAATGTACAAACTGGAGAGGAAGTTGCGATCAAACTGGTAAGTGGCATTTTTCTGTTCATTCAAATCTATATGTTCGTTTCTATAGATTATACTACATTGTAGTTGTGTTTTGTTGTAAGATGAATTTGATTTTATGGATAGTTTTTGGATGAAAAGCTGTCAAGCTTAGAATATTCATATGATGTTTGTTATGATGATATCACCGTTGTTGCCCGTCTTACCTCTCTTTTATGGTACTTCCATTCATCAATGTAGCAATTGTTCGTAGTTATTCCTTATTCATTACGACTTCTCAAACTTTTGCCTGTTGAACTTGGTAATTGAATCCTCAGTTACAACTTCTGAGGCACGCCGGGAGGTAATAGTGAGTCACAAATTCTGAAGCATGCTAGGAGGTAATAGTGATCTAGTTCTAAAAACTTTTGAAGGACGTCTATAGAAATTAGAACAGTTCTAGGTACAAGGAGTCTCACGTGAGAATGGCAGAAACTTACACTGATTTAAAATGTTCCATCTTTTTTATTTTGCTTACTAAAAGTGGTAACTAGTAATTGAACTTTAGATGTTGAGAATGGTCTCTCTCTCTCACTTTATATATGTGTGTGTGTGTAAAATATTGTATCTATCTCTATCTCTCTCATTCTAATATAGAAGTTGCAGATTGTCCCATGATCATGCTCCGACACTCACTATATTTTTTTTTTTTGCATTTTTCCAGGAACCTGTGAAGACCAAGCATCCCCAACTTCATTATGAGTCAAAATTGTATATGCTTCTTCAGGGAGGAAGTAAGTCTCCTTTCTCTTTCACACACACACATACACAAACACGTACATACCATTTAATTTGTGTTAGCTGCATGTCATGGTTCTTGTGAACAAAGTATGCTTGTGGTGCTGATTGATTTTTAGGAAACCTTTTTATTTTTTATTTTTGACTAATAATCTGCTGTGATTCATGTGATGAAGCTGGGATTCCTCATCTGAAGTGGTTTGGTGTGGAGGGAGAGTACAATGTCATGGTTATTGACCTTCTTGGTCCTAGTTTGGAAGATTTGTTCAACTATTGCAACCGAAAGTTTTCATTGAAGACAGTATTGATGCTCGCTGATCAACTAGTTAGTACATGAGTTCAATCTATGTTTAACACTATTTCTTTAGTACATGAGTTCAATCTATGTTTAACACTATTTCTTTAGTACATGAGTACACTATTTCTTTAGTACATGAGTTCAATCTATGTTTAACACTATTTCTTTAACAGTGAAATAATGTATTTCTCTTTTTAATTTCTTCAGATTAACAGAGTTGAATACATGCATTCTAGAGGCTTTCTTCATCGTGATATAAAGCCTGACAACTTCCTGATGGGCCTAGGGCGCAAAGCCAACCAGGTACTCATTCTTGGTTAACTCCTGCACTTATTTGTTGCAGTGAAGAGATTAGAGTTGTTGCACATCAAATTGTGCGGTAAACTTTAGCTTTGTTAGATATTCTATGATGAGGTGAAATATAATCTGTTCAAAGAAGTCTTCTTTGTCTCAATGGTGAACATTTTTTATCCGTCAGTGGTACTTTTTATTTTTTTGGATCTCTTGGGTCCAATTTTTTGTTTGCATTTTTGTAAATCTTACAAAGCACCTTGCTATAACCTCACCTCCTTTCTTTTGTATGCCTGAGGTGTTGATGAAGAATGTCCATCATAAACATATCACCTTCAGGTTATATGCTATTGTATTAAAAGTTTCCAATGTTCCCTTTAATTTTCTGTCAAAATGAGTGGGTGAGTGAGAAACTCTTAGTTTTATAGCAGAGCCTTCTTTTATTGGTTTTTCCACAACCAAATTTCATGCAACCAACCTTTGAAAAAATAAATGGAGGTTATTAGCCATGCAATGCAGTATTGTTATTCTATCTGGTTTTACTGTGGACCATATTAATGAACCATGCCCTGCATTACTAGTTCTCTGTGATAAATCTTTTTGTAAATTCCAAACTATAAATTTTCTATATTCGGATGAAAAATAGTTAATACTGCCACTGTGGCCTGATTGTTTCTTATATTTGCAATTTTTTCTGATCATCTTATCCCAGGTATACATTATTGATTATGGCCTTGCAAAAAAGTATAGAGATCTTCAGACTCACAAACACATCCCATATAGGTAATATTTTTTCTTTGTGGTTATGCATCTTCATTATTGTCCCATAAAATTTCATCCATGTACGTTCCACCTCCCTGTCAGCATATGTGTGAGCATTTCAACTGTGATGCTGTCTCTCCCCTCTCTTGTCTGTTTCTTTTTTCATGGCTACTTATTCAAATTCCTACTTTATTTTTGTTGTCTTCACTGTTTCATTTCATTATAGAGGGAGCTCATATAAGTTTTGTTTGTAGAGAAAATAAGAACCTAACAGGAACAGCCCGCTATGCAAGTGTCAACACTCACCTTGGAGTTGGTGAGTTTCATTTCTGGATTTCAAGCAATTAAGTGGATTTCATGTCAACTTAGAACTGTTAACTGTTTCTAATGCGATTGGTATGATTCAATTACCAGAGCAAAGCAGACGTGATGATTTGGAATCTCTTGGTTATGTTCTCATGTATTTCCTAAAAGGAAGGTTGAGTTTATATTACCCCATTTTAATTCAATCTCTTCTATTCCTTGAACATTGATCTACTTGACATTGAATACATTTCCTACATTTTCACTGACTTATTTCTTTCCTTTTTGGGTTTCAGTCTTCCATGGCAAGGATTAAAAGCTGGGACAAAAAAGCAAAAATACGACAAGATCAGTGAAAAGAAAGTTACAACTCCTGTGGAGGTGTGATCTTATATCTTTTGATGATGTCAAGATCCTTATTGTAATGCACATTCAACACAAGTTAAAGAGTCTGGTCAAGCCTGAACTTGTTGCATTCAATTCTAGCATAGAATACTACATTTTTGTGCATTAGACGGCATGGTTTGGAGTCTTTGGAAGTTGCATGGATGAATCATATAAATGAGGTCTTTGAGTTTGTTGGTGTATTTTTGTTTAACAATATATGATATGTCTTTTCCTCATCAACCCGTGTTTTTATAGTGGTGTAGGACAAATAGAAGCATTAACCAGCAGCTAAAAATCATAAATTAGGAAATATGACTGATATTAGGCTGTTGGAATATCAAGTTTCAGGTCTAAATTTTAGCTTGGAATGCTAAACTTTCAGAATAGGTATAGCTAAGTTTTTAGGGTTTGCTGAAAATTCAGGCTAGGATTTTAAGGTTTAATATGGTTGGAATTTGAGGTTGATATGGCTAGAATTTAGGGTTTTGGTTGGTGGAGCTTTAGTGAAGAACATAATAAAAGGTAGGAAATTAGGAATCACTCACTCTTAGAACCACACCTTCTAGTTGAAAACTCAAGTTTGCAGGAAAAATTTCAGGATCTCTTCTTATTGAAGGGCTGCGTACACATACTTATAGAGAAATTCTTAGAACGTTTATTCTAGTAAGAAGGAGTCCCTAACAAATAATATAATGTATTTAAAATTAGAATAACATAGCTATCTTACTACTATTTCCTATCTAGTAAGGAATCTTAACATAATCTAAATTTCAGCCCTTGTTGTCTTTGCTGTCAACTCAATTCTTATCCTTCATTCCACCAAATTAAGGCTTGTGGTTGATTAATTTTTCTTCCTTTATTTCTTCTATTGACTATAAGCTCTTTTGCATCATATAGAAATGCACATTTATTTAAATCGGGTAAAGATAGGGTGCATTATTCTGCAATTTGCTGGTCAATATGGTTTTTTTGCTGTATGACAGGTGCTTTGTAAATCATACCCATCAGAATTTGTTTCATACTTCCATTACTGCCGATCATTGAGGTTTGAAGACAAGCCTGACTATTCATATTTGAAGAGACTGTTTCGAGACTTGTTCATTCGGGAAGGTGAACTGCAAATTTGGTTATTTTCATTTTACTTATCAACATATCTGGATTTCTGTCCTAGATATCCTCTTACTGATTCAAAATAACAGTCAGGTTCTTTGGCAATGTTCTTAGTGCTATTTGAAATATTGATACTGCAGGTTACCAGTTTGATTATGTGTTTGACTGGACTGTTCTGAAGTATCCTCAGATCAGTGGCAGCTCCAGAGGACGAGTAAGTTGTTAAAAAGTAAAATGACCCTGAGTTTCTGGTCCTCCATGATGTTTACATGCCCTAATTCTTGCCTCTTTTCAGCATTCTAGTGGGAGACCTGGTCAAGTAGGACCATCTGCAGAAAGACCAGTAGAAAGGGTCTCAGGTATAACTCTCTTAAAATGGGTCTATAAATACTGTTGCTTTTGTGGAAGTCTAAGCTGTTATCAGAAGATGAGATTCTTTTTGAAGGTTTGACTACCATAAACAATTTCGGTACACTGTTAACACTAGGATTGGATATGGTTTAATATCAAACAATAGTTCTCCCTGATTTCACCTAGTCTAGGAATAGCAATGGGTAGGGCCAATTGCCGGTCTGAAGCCCGACCAGGCCTGGCTCATGCCGCCTAAGCCCGAGCCTGATTGGACTTTGGCCGGTCTGAAGCCTGCACGAAACCAGACCTAACCTGTCAAATTCTGAAACCTGACCCAACCTGCCTAAAACTCAACCCGACCATGCCTTTGCACCCTCTCCAATTCCCACTTTCCATCGCCTCTCCTATGTTTTCCTTCGCCTCTCCTATGTTTTCCTTCGCCTCTCCTTCAATCTCGCCCAAACACCAGATCTGGAACTTCCAAAAATAACTAAACAACCACAAGGGCACAAACTAATCCACCTGCCATTGTCTCTAGTAGTTGCATCAAGAAAAAGGAAAAGGAAAAGAAGAGAGGAGCAAACAACGGTGGATAAATTCGTTTTGGTGGTGTATAAATTTGTTCTTTTAAGAGCTGTGGCTCCAAGTTCCCATCGATTTCATGAAAATTATTGTGCTAACTTTTTGATTTTTCTAAATTGTATTCAGTTGGGAAGGAGATCCGCGAGAGATTTTCAGGTGCAGTTGAAGCATTCTCAACAAAAAAGGTTTCTAGTTCTAGTCCATTTGAGAATTCCAGACACAAGGGTTTGGATAATGTAAGCTCCATACCTTGTCCTTTTACTTTATATGTTTTGAATTGGAATTCAAAAGTATTGTCTTATCGTTTACACATGTGAATTAGGCTGATTTGAACCTTGTGCTTTCGCTGCGGTCAGAACGTAAAAGATGTCGCAGCTCTTTGAGAACATGAGTTTTTTCTTTTATTTGTTACTTTGTTAGTGTATCGTTTCCTTTCTGCTTCTCTTACAAATGGTTCTGTTGAAAGTTTGCCAGTAATTTTATGAAAGGAAATTAAGTAGCTCAGTGTTTTCTTGTTTACTCAATCCTTTGGAAAGCATCAATTTAAACCAATTATAGCAAGAACATTCCATGTACATCAAGAATAAAGCTCTTTCTTTATTGTGCTGAGATTGTCTATATGACTATTTGTGCAAACTTCTGAGGGCCAAGCTGTTGCAGATATGGTCTTTAGTTTGTGCTGTTGAAGGACAGTGAAAATTGAAGGAAAATATATAAGATATGTCTCGGGTTTGAATGGCTTGTAACATTGTAATCTAGTTGATAGATGTGATTGATTGAATCCTGAACCCGCTCCAGACGTGTGTTTGCGGACACCTTGTTGTCATTGTGCAATTGTTTCTGGATGTTGTTGCAAGAAAGAGCAGAATTGTTGTTTAAGTAAGAAAGCTTGTGTTTGTGTTTTAAATAATCACTAAAAACGTTGTAAGCTGCAGCAACCTGAACCAGAAAAAGGGCGCAGTTCCTCTCGGTATGGCAGCAACTCTCGGAAAGCTATCATCTCCAGTAGTCGGCCAAGTTCCTCTGGTGAACCTAGTGACAGTCGATCTGGCAAAGTAACTTCAAGCAGTGGACGTGTGACTTTGTCACAAAGAATGCAGCAGCCTGGGTACGAGCACAAATCACTGCAAGCTCGTACTACACCTACCAAAGGCACTCGAGATGACACCTTCAGGAGCTTTGAGTTTCTCTCAATCAGGAAGTAATGAGGAGGTGGAGAGAGTGCAAAGTTTAATGGTTGATGCCCCAAGAATGACGGCAGAACTCTTCCATGTGAACAATGATTGGTGCTTTTATGCTGTCACCCTGTTAAATGGGACGTATACCAGCATTTGGATGCCCATGGTCATTTTCTTCCTTGAAACATTACTACATGTTACTTTCCTGATTCCTCTTTTTTCCCTTCTGGAGAGTTTCTGATTCTGACCCTTTTGTAATGGTTCAGGACATCCAAGAGAAAACGAGAATTATGTATCAGAATTTTATTGTCGGTGTTTGTGAACTTTTAGTTGCAACTTTTTGCTTTTTTATGCATTGCACGACTCGTGTGGATGCTTCACTTCCTTGTGATTAAGCAGCCCTCCCATTAACCAGAACGTGATTCTCACGTATTCTTGTTGCAGAAAGCGAGAGACGTAGACAAGAATGCATGGCAAAAATCCATTTAGCTAGCCCAGATTTCGGTCATTGCTCATGTCATGGGAAACTCTGTGCGCACTTACGGGGATTAATCCAATGAATTTACAGTGTCTCAAGTTGAGAGTTGAAGAGCGGTAACAAGTCAGTTAAAGGTCTACGGCAGCTATTAATGAAAATAGTGGAGAATGGAACTTGAACAGTAAAAATTGGGTTGAAAACTTGAACTTAGAATTTTTAGTTATCGTCTCAGCGGTTTCACGAGAGCTTCTAACCTCTTCTCCAATTCATTCACCGCCAGAACTGCAGTGTCGAATCTAGGATTGATCAAGCTAATCTAGACAATTTACATCACTAAATAAAAAAAAAAAAGATACTCGACTAGGCTCTTCAACATTAATCTTGAAGTCTTGTCTTAGTTCTTCCCTGCAATTATACCTTTCTGTCAAATTTTGACAAAGATAATTATATGAGAGATTATAGAGTTGATAATAAAATGACACAACTAATGAATTTAGAAATTGTGACATTTCATTATAATAACTAGAAAAGAACAATTAATGATATTATCTAAAAATAATAAATAATGATCAATTGAAGTCAGGGACGGATGCACATTAGGGGCAAATGAGAGCACTTGCCTCCCCTGCTTCTAAAAAATTTCATATAAAAATATTATTATTTTTAAGTTTTGATCCCATTAAAAAATTTTGACTCCATTAATTTAATTCAATAATATAAGAGTATTTTAAATATTTTGCTCCCACTAAAAAAAATTTCAGGATCCATCCCTGATTGAAGTGAAGTTATAATAATAATATTTTAAAACATACAAATATACAAAGAGATAATTTCTGTGAGAAAGAAAAGAGGTTTTTTACCAAGAGCCTTTAATTGGTAAAATTACAACAAAATCCAAGTGAGTAATTTGATTAATAATGCATATGAGATGAAAGATCTTATATATATTTATGTATTAGATCATAATCCCTATAATAGCAAATTATATATCATCTTAATCATGTTCTTAAATTACATTGATAATTATATTTGTGATGGATTGATTAATTATTCTATGAAATTATTGAATTCTAAAGATATAATTATAAAAATATTGGAATAAATATTACATGACATTATTGAATTCTAAATTGATAACTATAAAAATATTGGCATAAATATTGATTATCATTATATTTTTTAAGAGCAAATTACAAATATGCATCTTAATGATAATCATCAAATTATAATAATGACTAGTTTCAAATAAAAGATAAATATTAATTATTTGTATCAATATTCTTTTTCAAATATCCTTACAACACATGTATTATATATGTTATGTCTGCTCCATCGGGTGTGTTCGAAGATAAGTTTGCTTTTAAACCTAAATTATATTTTGTAAGACTAATATCTTATTATTATTATTTTTTGAAATAAGACTAATATCTTATTATATTACTCTTTGCAATGTGTAGACTAATATATTATATTCTACCAAATTTATTGTTCGGTTAACTTTTGTCGTGTTCCCATCTTAAATGGGAAGTGTATTGTGTATTTGATCTAAATGTGATGTTTTTTTTTTTTTTGGGTCAAAATCTAAATGTGATGTTGACTGGACACAATCTCATCTACAAGATGAAATCTCAATATCTAATAGTTACAAAATGAAGACCTAGAATCAAAACATATCTAGAGATAAGCAGTAATACGACAAAAGAATTGGCAGTAGTGGCTAACCAAACTCCGGATACGTGGCAGCAATGGGTTACATTTACCAAAAAGTAAAACAATGTTCGAAACCAATTGCAGATTGTGTTGTGTCTGTAGAAATTCAAACTTTGTCTATAAACACTTACGAAGTTCGAACCAAAAGAACAAGAAGATGGTGGTCTAAAAGTTCCCATCGATGGAGAGTGCCACTGTCATCAAACCTCTGCCACCAGAGTCTCTTGCCGCCACCATCACCTGAGAACAAAGAGGCAGACTGTGACCCAAGGTAGAATGACTTTATAAATAGATTACAAATGTTATTAATTGAATTGATAGTTAATGACAGAGAATTAATATGATTGTATTTAAAATAGAGTATACATTTATTTTATACTTTATGTCTAATCGGAACATTGTATAATAAAAAGATTGAATTATGCGAAAAATCATACACAACTAGGTTAGCTAAAACCAATTTGGCTTTTCTAAATATTTAGGTAGTCATGACGTCAAACTTGATCTATAATTATACGAAAAATCATACACAAATAGGTTAGCTAAAACCAATTTGGCTTTTCTAAATATTTAGGTAGTCATGACGTCAAACTTGATCTATAATTATAAATTGTTTAATCGGAGAATTAAGGACAAATTAAAAGAAGTTTTAATTTATCTAATTCTAATTATAAATTCTAATTATAATTTATAATCATTGCTAAAGTATTTAGGAATCTAATAAGTCTCGCATAAAGAATAGGTTGAAGAGAGTAAAGATATTTTAATCAAGTTGGACTTAATTGTAAAGTCTGAGAAACTTTATGATTAAATATGAAATATTTAACAAATAAGGATCAATATGAGATATTGAATCTTACTTTGACTTAATTAGTATCTAATTAGAATTATTTGTAATTCTAATAAAAGTTTAATTAAAATTTGAATTTAATTTCAATTAAATTACTAAAATGCTCAAAACTTATTATAAATATTCTTAAGCTCTATGGACCTAGTATTTCGTACTTTACCCTTTCTATAAGAGTTACAGAGTTCTTTCAATCATTCTATGAATATCGTTAGAGGCCGAAATAATTGTATGGCTACGGCGATTAGTGTGAATTAATTTCGAAAACGATTCGAAAGATACGATAAGAAAATGATCAAACTTCGGAATAAGATACGAATTAAGATTTCCTAATTTTCTCAATTAATTCTTTGCTATTTAGTGGGTTTGGATTGTGTTTGTTGGTCACACCTGACAGTCCGAAGTAATTAGGATTCATTTTTAGGGAAAAAATTTTGCCTGGATTTCTTAGTATATTGGAGCATAGGTAAGAAGAAGAAGACGCCGCATAAAGGACAGGATATTACGGCTGATTGTATTCTAGGCCTGCAGGTGGCGGGATCCTGAGAGCTTCTTATGAGCACACAAGACACTGTAGATAATGAAGTACAGGAGATTAGGGTGCACGGTCATTCAACAATAAAGGTGGCTAGTGCACAAAATATTGCGGAGCGCAAACAGGAAATGTATGTGATTGATGGAGTAAGTAGAGCTGGTGTAATAAGAGTAACATTGCAAGGTAGCATCTGGGAGTTGAGGGGACTAGGGCACATAACCATTCGATGATGAAGATGGCAGTGGCGCACAATACTACGGCTTGTAGATAGGACAAGGATGTTGGAACTAGTGAGAATAGGGTAAGTATACGCAAAGAGACAATGTAGGATAGGAATTTGGGTACTAAGAACAGTGAAGGTGGTTTGTAGAGCAAAACTACAAATGTGGGTACTGGTAGGGTGAGCAAAGGAGGAGCCGACAAAGAAATAGGGGATGAGGAGTCATCCACTTCTGATGAGGAGACTGATAATACAGATGTGGTGAGTGCTAACACTGAAGCTTCGGATCGCCTAGAGAATGAAAAGCCAGCCCCGAAGGTGTTTGATAAAATGTCAGACCAATCTGCTCAGGCACTCATGAAGTAAAAACCACGCCCTCGTATGTTAGTTTATTCAGGAACAATAAAGAGTTGAAGTCAGGAACGCAGTTGGAATATTTGCAGGTAGATGATGAAGTCATCATGGAGGAAGAAGATGTAATACGAATTGAACAAGAATGGGGCTATTGTCTTGTGGGGTTCTTCATAGGGAGATTTCCAAGAACAAAGGCACTCGAAAGATTAATTGCTAAATGGGATGCTCAATGTAAAATCCTACCGCATGATCAAGGATGGATAATATTCCAATTTGATACAAAAGAAGATCATACTAATGTGCTAGCAGCGAGACCGTATGTGCTTTATGGGAAGACTTTGCTACTTAAACGACTTTCCCAAGGCTTTGCCTTTGATTATCAAGACTTTATGGAAGTTCCTATTTGGACGCAATTCCCTAATGTTCCCTTGGAGTTGTGGAATGAGAGAGGGTTGTCGAAACTAGGATCTCGAATTGGAAGACCACTATGTATAGACAAGATGTTGGGACCCGATCTCGAAACCGGACCCCAACTGGAAAAATGCAAATCGTAACACAAATCGTATAACAAAGTCATCAAGCAAAGGAAATCCGAAGCGGAAATATAAGGCGAAAGAATC
>JAOSBL010000009.1:10741628-10752139 GCA_027568915.1 Erythroxylum roraimae
TCAGGACTCAGAAGAATACCCCGTTAGGATAACGGGAGTATGTCTACAGCATTCAAATGAAGATTAGAGGTCGGGATTAGTCCACGTCTGCATCAGTGTCATCCTACTGTTAACCATGTATTTATTTCGCAATTTTTGGAAAATAGTGTTGTAGATATAGTGGGCTCCAAATGGGCTATTGATTGTACTGTATTCACTGAAATATTTATTGAGTGTATTGTTGTAACTGAAAATGTTTATAAATGAAAGTGGACCCTACTTGGTTTTAGTTTCTGAGCTTTGGAGTGTTTCAAGAAAAAAAATGTATACTGAGTTTACTGAGTGTTGTAGCACGCTACCCTCGCGGGGCATGGATTCGGATATCACCATCGATGTCCGGTTCAGGTCACGCGGGAGTGGGGTGTTACAGTAATACCTAAGGTGTCGATCTCACGAGGAAGGATAATCTAATCCTAAAATCTAAGGCTAGAAATAAAAAAAATTCAAAATGCAATTAACTAAAACAAAAATTCAATTTAATCAATCAAATTAAATTAAAAATCAATCACGGAAATAATAATTACTAAGCAATTGCAACACACCCAAGAATCAACCTAAGGAAATTACCAATTGAGACAAGGGAATTTTACCTATCCTTAATGCTAACTTAACTGATTAAGAATTACTGAATTGTTGGTTCTAGACGATCCTAGGGTTGATTGATCTCTCTTGAGTTATAACCATTAACCCCAAATCATAAACCCTAATCAAATTATAGAGGTCGCAGTCTCTCAATTTACAACCTATCCAAAACCCTAATTAGTTCTGACGTTCTTTAATAAACTATCGGAAACCTATGCAAGATCTCTCTTTACACAATTTACCGATTTGATTTAATTCTAATTTCTTTTAAATCACCTAACTCTCGTTAGCCCAATTTAATCGTTTTTCATTCGATTCACCCTCTCAATTTATTATCGAATTATGTAATCGTAGAATTAAATCACAACAAATCCAATAAACACATAAACAATTAGATTTCATTAATTCAAGAGTAAAATTTTGAAGGTGAGTTTAGAACATCGTCAACATTCTAAATCCTATCATCAACTATTTATTCCAATTCCATACAATAATAAAACTGAAATTAAATAGGAAATACAATATGAACGGATGATAGGAGGCAGCGACTTCGGGAAACTCCTGATCTGGGAAGTACGTCGAGTTAGCTTCTTCTCCTCTTCTCTTCTCTCTTCCTTCTTCTCTTCCTCTATCTCTCGATGAATTTTCTCTAGGGTTTCTCAAGGTGGCTGATGCAAAAGCTTCATTTTTCTGCTTCTTTTCTTATTCTTTAAATATCCTCTTGTGTTTTGAGTAACCCTAGGATTTTTTTAGGTTTGAAAGGTCCAAAAAATTCCTCAAAACTTGACTTTCTTGAGTGTCTGCGACCACAGTCGTGGCCCATATCTGGGCCTTCTGTCAAGATCGTAGTATGTAGGCCATGATCGTGGGCCAACTCTGGTGCGCCTGTCACAATCATGGCTTGTTATGCCATGATCGTGGACCGTTGTTTTGGCCAGAATGTCTCTGAAACTTCTCAGTTTTTCGATGTTGACCTTAAAACACTAAAAATTAAACACATCAAGGTACCTCAAAAATATAATATTTAAGCTCAAAAACTTGTACTAACCTATAAAACACTTAAAAACACAAATAATTAACAAACTAACACAATTCTAACATAAACACATACTAAATGATCAAATTAATGACTAAACACATATCAAATTATGCCCTAAAACATGATGCAATTTACACTTATCATATGACCATTGGAATAATAATAACGACGAGGCAACATGTCCTTACGATCTTTTGGTTGATAAATAGTTTTTAAAGAAAAATAATCTTTTAGGACCTGTTTGGTTGGATGTTAATTAATGGAATGGAACAGAATGGAATAGAACGAAACGGAACAGTTTATAATGGAATGGAATGTAATACAGTGAAAGGTTGTTTGGAAGGAATGGAACGGTTCATAATGTAATGTAGTGAAATATTGTTTATAAAATAGATGGAATGGAATGGAATGTATAATAAATGACTATTATACCCCATAGATTAAAATGGTTGTTTGACGATTACTATTCTACTCTTTACTTTTTCACTTCTCTTCGCTATATTTATGTTGCTTTGAAGTATTGATAGTCATGGGGTGACTAGCCACCCATAGTAGTCATGCATGTACTGTGCATAGAGTTGGTACTCCTCTATGCATGGAGAACCACCAACTCTCTGAAGTTATTATTGTCATTAAATTTTGTTATCATTAAATTTTGCTATTATTATTATATTTTGTAAATTTGAATCTGATTTATTTAGAGATTGTATTGGATATAGAAATGCAAAGTAGATGATTTAGGAGTGAGTAAATTTGAAAACAAAAAAAAAATGGAAGGAGAAGAAATAAAACATGCATCACGTTAGCTAACAGTAAGTGTTTATATAATGAGGATGAGTATTTTGCTGAAACGTATGGATTTTTGGGTATGCCATATGTGATGTTCTGCATATTTGATGATCAATAGATTATAAGATGTTGTTGAAATAATATTTGAGTTAGAAAAATCATTGAAAGCGTGTATAGGGAGAGTACAGAAAATTATGAAAAGTTGATATGTGTATACTCTGCTTTCATGGTTTCTACGTGAATTTTTGGATGTTTTTAGAAATGAACAAAAACGATTTTAGAGTTAAGGAAAAGATGTTAGATGATGTCTAGATATGAGAAAGATAGATTTTAGAGAAGAAATTGGAGAATGAGCAGAAAATAAGAATGCAGCAGAAAAATGAAGAAAAGTGCAGGAAACGTGAAGAACACGCGTGAATTTTTCTGTTTTAATATTTGTGTTTTAATTTGGATTTTTGGAATTGGTTGTGAATGTGTTGAGTTGAATGAAGTTGAAAATGGAGGTTGAAATAAGTTAGAAATGGAAGAATTAAGAAAAAGAGAGGAAGAAGAAGAGAAAACAGCAGTATCGGAAGAAGGAAGAAGGAAGGATGCACGATCGTGACTTTCCCAGTTGCTCACCCTCACTTTGGACCCCCATAACTTTCAATCTAGAAATCAAAAAATTTCAAACTTTATATCATTAAAAAGGTAAAAGAAAGATCTACAACTTTCATAAGGAAATTTTGTCAAAATCTTCCTAGATCAATATAGTTTAATCATGGAAGTTTTAGACTACATTTTAGCCCCTTTTTCTCAACTTTTTCTTCATCATTTCCATCTCAATATTATCACTCAATCTCTCTCAAATAATTTCAGATCGATAAGATTTTTGGTGGAGATGTAATCCAATGTGTTACGAATCCAATGGTTCAAGTCTCATGTAATTCTTATAGCTTTGCAAATCATTTAATGGATCAAAACCAGGAGCAAACAAAACAGTCAAAGCAAAACTATCAAAAATTGCTTACTGAATTACTAACAAAATTGACCATCTAAATTACTTACAATTACTCAAAGATTGCTTACAAAATTTCTTACTAGATTACTTACAAAAATTACTATCTAAATTACTTACAATTGCTCCCTTATTGCTTATTGCCTCAAAGTCTCGGCAATATTTAGAATCGGTCTCTCTAAGGGTTCCTCTAAAACATTGAATACAAATATATATCACTATTGTGCACAATTATGAAATCATTTATGCACATTCATGTATATTGAATATGTATGATGCATGTTCATGACAAAATCTGGGTTTCTTATCCTTAATCTTGTCAC
Source organism: Erythroxylum roraimae (assembly GCA_027568915.1). Taxonomy (NCBI): domain Eukaryota; kingdom Viridiplantae; phylum Streptophyta; class Magnoliopsida; order Malpighiales; family Erythroxylaceae; genus Erythroxylum; species Erythroxylum roraimae. Next base: position 10,745,398 of record JAOSBL010000009.1, read on the forward strand.
ATTATCAATCATGTGAAACCATACTCAATTCCTCAATCCAGATTTATTTCATAATCAACTTTCAGGTCCACTTTGCTCTATTCTCATCAGGAAGGTGAGGTAATTAGGTAACATTTCCTTCCAGAAAGTTTTTCCTCTTTGTCTTAGGTTTTCAATGATACCAAGTTCATCCAATTTGGTTTAGTATACTGAAAGTTATACTCAAAAGATTTTAGACTGTTCTTTACTTCAGCAGAATTCTTATCTCAAATTCCAATCAGCTTCTAAAATTCTTAGAGGCAGAATTAGACTTTAATCTCTTCAGACAATTTGTAGCCTTATGTCTGTAGTTTAATCATAATTAATAATCATCTCATTGTGAGGTTCACATATTAAGATATAGTCTAATTACCGAAGGATGTCCAGTAAAATATTCCAATTATCATACTTCAGCATAGTCACATTTGCATCTTAAATTCATCAAACAATCCACTTCAGAATAGTCCTCATTTTTGGTGAAGATGAAGATCAATGTCTTATGAGTCCATTGGTTCAAAAATCAAATTATTTTGAGGTCGGATGACAAAGTTATGCCCAAATGAATCAAGGTTGTTCAGGGTGAGTCAACCCCTTGGATGCACCGTCGTGCTTAAGCACAAGGGTGAACTCCCAGAATAACTAGCAAAGTCATCGTCGTGCTTAAGCACAAGGGTGATGGTGAACTCGCAACTTAACCAACAAAGTCATCGTCGTGCTTGAGCACGATGGTGAACTCCCAACTCTTTTTTAAGAAAGCCACTATCATGCAAATGCACGATAATGCATCCCATCTTCTTCAACAGCCATTTTCTTTTCCAGAAACTCAACTACAAATTGCATCTTCTTCCTCTCTTTCCTAGTCCCTCATCACAACTTTATTTCACCCCCATATCATCTCAATTCATTCCAAACACAATTCAAAATCAAGTTTATAATCCGACACTAAAAGAAACCTATGCATGCACGTGAAATCATTTCAACTTTCTCTCTCTACTGTAAATTTCTTTCTTTCATCTGATACTTTTCTTCTCATTTTAACTCATTCTAAACACCACCGAAGCTACCCATCTTACACACCTCATGTACAAATTTCATTTTTAATCATTCAACATCATCAGACTAATTTGATTCATTTCTATGGACACTCAAATACCCACGCATATTCAGTGAAAAACAGAGCATATTTTCACTGTATTTCATAAAGACACCATTTACACCGAAACTACTCAACTTATATAACTCATGCATATGTTTATTTCCAACACGCAAAACATTATCACATCATCAAAAATCATTCACGAAATACAGTGCTCTAAAATTTCTCAATATTCTAACCCTTAACACGAGGTGTTACACTAATTGCTGAATCAAGTAAGTGTTTGTTGTTGATGTTTTTACAGTGTAAATATATACATGCATGCATGGTTTTGAGGTGATCTGAAATGAGTGTAAAGATAAGGAAAATGAATTTGGTGAGGTTCTGATATTGAGATGAGTTAAATGAAGTGATTGCATTGAACGAAAGATAGAAAAAAAGTGCAGTAAAATGGAATTTGCGTGAATAGTGATATATGATGGTTAAATGATTATGTTTGAATTTTGGATTTTGGTTTGTTGATTATTGTTAAGCTGAAAGAGGAGTAGGAATTGGTTATTTCAATGAATTGAATTTGTTAATGAATGAGTAGTAAGTGTATCTAGAATTGAATATGAGTTTACTGAATGTTGTGGAATTGTGAATTTGCTGAAAGGATGAAAATTACAGTAGAGAGAGGATGAATATATGGAGTTTCGGATTTGTGATTTTTGAAGTATAAATTTGATTATGACTTATTTAGAGATTGAATTGGAATTAGAAATGCATAATAGATGAATTAGGAGTGAGTAAGTCTGGAAATAAAAGGAATATGGAAGGAGAAGAAGAAAAGAAATTCGGTGAAGAAGCAGAGAGAAAAGCTCTAAAAAAAGTCAGCAAAGTCACAATCGTGCTTTTGCACGATCACGACTTTGTGGGTTTGGTGAAACTCGCACAATCCCGTCTTTCAATTGATTTTTTTGAAGGAATTATTTCTGAACATCCTTCAATCTTTTTGCTATAACTTCTTCACCTGATGTCCAAATGACTTGATTCTTGAACTAATAGACTCATTAGACATTATTCTACATCTCCACCAAAAATCATAGCAATCTGAAATCAATTGAGAGAGATCAAGTGTAAAATGTGGGATGGTATGACTGAGTATGTTTTCCAATTTTTTATCCTTATCTGCCACACCCGTGACTTTTCTTCCTCACACTCGTGAATCACACATGCCTGTGAATTTTTTCCCTCACCCCCGTGAGTTTAATTGCAATACTGATGTTTATTTGTCACATCAAGTCACTGTGCTCTCCAATAATAACCGTGACTTGATTTTGGTTTGAACACTCGAGTTGCAAACTAAATAGTCTTATTTCTTTAGACAATAACTTCTTCTCTAGACATATAAATGAGATGATCTTTGATTTAGAGTAAATAAGAGACATAAGGCTACAAATCATATGAAGAATTTGAACTGTAATTCAAACTCTAATACTTTAAATTTTTGGATGGAAGTTGAATCTGGGGTATTGTTTTAGAATGAAAACAGTCCAAAAATATTGGGAGAATAACTTTCGTTATACTAAACCAAATTGTATGATCTTGGTGTCATTAGAAACTTAAAACATTGGAGAACAACTTTCTAGAAGGAAGTATTGCCTAATTTTGTCATTTACCTTATTAGATTATTATGTAAAGTTGACCCGTAAGTATGTTAGAGAAATCTAAAGTGGTCAGCTAGGTTATGAAATTAATTTCACATTGTTTTATTATGGTCCAAATTATAAGTACAAATGGTATTAATGAGGGCTTTGATATCTGAATGATATGGTGACGAGAATCACAATAAAAAACCCAGGATTATCATTGAACATGCATTGTGCATACTTTCTGTATATTGATGTGCATAACAGAATACCTATACATTTATGCAAAAATGTGATATTGTTTTGCTTTAACATACCATTGTCATAGGATATGTACTTGAATGTACTTTGGGTATTTACCTTATGGTAGTGGGATGTTACAACTCAACCCCATTTTTGAACTTCCATTTAACTCAAATTATCCACAACAACTCCAAATTCCTGATTAAACTCACCATCAAAATAGAACCTCATTCTCGCATATCATCATTTTCTGTATTTCTTCTCTGTCATTTTTTTGCATTTCAACTTTTCTGTACATTCTCTATTTTTCTTCTTCACTTTCATTTTAAACAATCTTCTCATCTCCAAACTTGTGACAGAGATAAAACATTCGATTGTTGTAAGTAAATTTCCCAAGGAAATACAATTGCTAGATTATTGTAAAAGAGAGGCAAAATAACCATAAACACCTTTTATTAAATTTCTCATAGTTCCCTCAATTACATGGCTTCGTTATAAATTCTTCCACAAAATATACAAAAATATCTGACAAAATGTACACATTGAGCAGAGGGAAAAGGACCTGATACCAAGTCATCAACGCATACTACACCTGTCTTCAATTAAGAAGACATCATAAAATCCAACATGTTCTTCCGAATATTTACTGGTGCACCAAGTAATGCCCTAACTTCATCAGGCCTACGAACAAGGAAAAGATAACTTTCATACAATTTTGATCCTTCTAGTCCCAACTCTACCAAATGATTATAAAGTTCTTCTTCTGAAATGGGAAGTGGTTTAACTAATAGTGAAGTAGATTTTATAATAGCATCTGCAACTGTCTGAAGGCCATCTTTGATTACATCTTCACTATCATTTGCCCTGTTTTTCCTTTTCTGTGATGTTCCTGGGTTTGCATTTTGTGAATGAGCTAGCATTCCCATTAGAGATTCAGTGCGATCACCATCTATTGTTACATTGTCTTCAAAAGTTAAGTCATTCTGAGTCCATATATCATCATTTTCATCCATGGTGTTGGAAAAACCCACTATAGACAGAAATGGTGCGCCTTCTTATCTCCTATGTTGTTTCAGCATGCTCGCCAGTTGCTCTATCATGTCCATAAATCTCTAACATCTTCTCGTAGTTATGAAAAGGCTTATGTCTCCACTCAGCAGCTTCTGGTTTAGCCTGTTACAAAAAAACTTATTAATGAATCAACCAAATCACAGCATATATCATATTTTCTTCCAACAAAATAATAAACAAGCTCACCTGGATCAAGGCCTCCCACACTTCTGGCTCAGCAGTCCACATATTTGTTAATGGACTCCATGCAAATCCACTACCTCCATTTGAAAATAAATCAAAACACTTACTCCACTTGTTCTTAATAATCTTATTCCGGTTTTTTATTTTTTCCTTATCGATTCCTTTATCTAGAAAATTTTCCTTTAGCTCAGCTTCAATTGTATCAAGTGCATGCGTAATGAAAGTCCCACCAACACAATTGCCTTATTGATGCTAGTACAAGTATGCGTCAACTAAAGCATCATCCATAGCTTGATTCCAAAAGCATGACTCTCTTCGGAGTGGCATTTTCTATATGACAAATTTAACTACAAAATCTAAAATTTATATCAAAAACATACACAATATTGAAGCTTCAAAATTTTCCAAATAATATAAAAGGCCAAAATAATGAATAAGCATTATAAAGACACAATTGGATGTGAAAACATTAACAACACTAATAAATAATGTCATATTTAGATACAAGTAGCCAATACATATTTTTAAAGCAAAATAAAATCATGGAAAACATAAATTAATTGTGATGCGACAATATCTATCCTAAAGTATAATCAGCCCACATATGAGCAGCCATGTTATCTCTTATAATTTCTCCACTGTGTGCATCATTTTCATCGTCATTTTCATACCCATCTTGGTTATCATTTTCCCCTCCATTGTACTCTTCATTAAGAAATGGATCATCTGGATCTGCACCAATCAAGAACTTGTGTAGAATGACACAAGCCATAATAATTTTTTTTAGTCTGAATGTCATATGATGGTTCTGTGGTGGATGCTATAATGGGGAATCGTTTTTTCAACACACCAAATGCCCTTTCAGTAACATTACGCAATGATGAATGTCGATAATTGAATAATTCACAAGCATTTCTTGGAGGATTCCTTAAATATTCTTTCAAGTGATATCGTTCTCCTCTATACGGTGTAATAAGTCCACTTCTCAACATGAATCCAGCATCAACAAGATAGTATTTTCCTATCATGAATAAAACTATGTCAAAATTTATGACATTTATTAATTAATAAAGTTTGAGCCCTATTTTCACCTTGGGAAATTTTAAGTGAGAATTGCCTGGTTAGTGCACTTTTCATAATCTGTGAATTGGATGTTGTTCCTTCCCACCCAGCTAATACATACGTGAACTTCATATCAAAAGAACAAGCACACAACACGTTTTATGCTGGATAATCCTTTCTGCCACGAAATCTAGGAGTATCTCGAGCAGGTACTTTCGCATGGATATGTGTACAATCAATTGCCCCAACACAATCATGACATTGAAGTATATTATTCTCAAATATTATGGGTGTTTAATATAATTATACTAAGTTAAGAAAAGAAAATCACCTTAAAAAATGGGTAGAAACATATCCTCTACTGTTCAATATTTCCAATGGGGTTTCTAATACGTCAGGTTGTCTTAGAAACATATCCTCTAGTTGTACAACTGCTTTCAAAATGCTATGAAAATGACTGCTTACAGTTTCTCCATATCGACTCTAAAAGAACACAATCTCCTGATTGGTAACGTTATGCCTTAATATGTATAGAAACTTCGCTGCTTGTTCTTCAACAGTTGCATGTACAGTGGGTCGAAGCACACCTTTTCCAGCTAATAAATCACATAATTCGCCAAATGGTTTAGACTACATTCTAATTATATTTCTCCTATTGGAATGAAATAAAATCCTTCGCATGATACTCTCCTTTGATTGCAATCTCTCTGATGGTGTAAGCATTTGAAGTTTGTCGTTCGCTTATCTCTTACGTAACACCCACCAATAGATCACAAGATAAGCAACATAAACAAGCGCTAATTGATGTATACGAATCAATTTTCCTTTTTGATTATTCATTCGATTGCCTTCACCGTTCATGTATAAAAAATAAAATTAGGAGTAGTTTTTAGAATGTGAAAATCAAAATATAACAAATATGACATAGATATGTCCATTTATATATATATATGGTGTTATAAAAGCAACAAGAAGCAACATAAAATGGAAGTTTCATCTGAATCATTCCCTCACTAAAATTTCAAGCAAAGTAATAGGAAAACAAAGACAAAGAAGATAGCGACGATTGAAAAATACCCCAAATTCAGACAAAACAACATATAAAATGAGTCACATACGGTAAAATGAGTGGATCGCAAGAGTATATTTTTAGCAATTCAACCCATAACAAATAATGTTCACTTCGGTGAATAGTGAACAATGGGTAAGCCCATATGTGTGAACCCATATATAAAGTGAACCAAAACAGAGTACAATCTCCTCATCCAAAACAAAACGCGTCTAATAATAAAAGCAACAGACATATATTGTTCAAAAAAAATTCCACAATGAACAAAATAGGATAAAAAGAAGCTTTGGATAAAGAAGAAGACTCACCCGTGACCAAGTCTTCCAGCTCCTCTTCTACTTCCCCGCCAATAAACAACACGAGAAGAAT
>JAOSBL010000009.1:10788689-10799926 GCA_027568915.1 Erythroxylum roraimae
ATCATATGCTTAATACGCTTTTCTTCAGTGTGCATGTTGATTTAAGCATCATTACATTAACCTGGGCGCTAATTTTTGGTCCTTGTAGGTGTTAACATTATTCGCAGGAGCACTTTTGGAGAAACAAATTGTGGTTGTTTGCTCATTGAGGAGGGAATGAGAGTGACTTTCTTTCATGCATTTCTGAAGTTTGTGTGAAAAGCGTAACGCTTTCTTTGCATTAGGACCGATTTCTAAACCTTTAATATGATTTTAGGAACTTACTGTGTGGTAATGAGTCTCTACTTATACATGTCTGAATGATATTTTGGAGAAAACGTCAAGTAGGATTGTACTTGTACTGGAATACAGATCCAAGTGAACAGAATGGAAGTTATTACCCTTCAGGATCGTCGTCTTCAGGGAACTTGGAATTGGACCCTCAGGTTGTGTATGAAGAGTTATTGTCAGAGTATAAGGTTTGCGACGGTGAGATCTTAACCTTTACCATCACAGAAGAGGCTTGCAATATGGACTTATGCGTTACTTCGATACTTATATATATATATATATATATAAGTTTTGTCACTGTGTATTAATGTATGTATATACACAGTGACTAAACTTATATATATATATATAATATGTATATGATTATATATAAAAAACACAGGATTCTATTTTCTCGTCTATTTGATGTATCAATTATCTTAATTTCTTTTCTATCTTTCATTGTGTTAATTTTAATAGATTGATTAAGTAAATTAACATTAATTAAAATAAAATAAAATGTTATCATTTTTAATATAATTAGCACTTATAGTGTTTGTTTAATTAATTTCCCTCTCTCCATGCGTGCATTTTTTTTTCATTTTTACTCAGATAGGTTAATTTAAATATATTGAATAATTAAAATATAATTAATTGACATGTCATTTTTAATATAATTAGTTTGTCATTTTAAATTAAATATAATTTATATAATTAAATAAAATTTCTATATAATTAATAGGTTAATTTAAATATAATTAATGGATTGATATATTGTTTTAATTTTCTACTTAAATAGGTTTATTTTAATAGATTAATTAAAATATTATTAATTAACTAATTAATTAAAATAAAATAAAATGTTGTCATTTTTAATATAATTAGCGCATATAGTTTGTCATTTAAATTAAATATAATTTATATAATTAAATACAATTTATATATAATTAATTGGTTAATTTAAATATAATTAATAGGTTGATTAAATAAAATATAATTAGTTGACTAATTAATTAAAATGAAATTAAATGTATTCATTTTTAATTAAATGTAATTGATTAATTTAAACATCATAAAAGCATATAGAATTTTTCATTTTAAAATTGTATGATACCAATTAAATTAACAGGGCGTTATTGTTGCGCGCAACATTACTCTGCTAGTTCGTATTAATAGGTAAAGTTACACATTTTCACGCTTAGCCGTGGAAGAATGGCAGTTGCAAGTATATACAGAAGAGTTCTGCCTTCTCCGCCTGCGATTGAATTTGCTTCTTCTCAAAGCAAGGTAATTAATGATGATAGTAATCTATCTCTTTCTCAACCGTTAACTAACTAGTTGATGTTCCTCCTCCGATTACCCAGCAACTGTTCACTGAAGCTCTTCATGGAGGAACCGTGGAATGCTTTTTCAAGCTCATATCTTACTACCAGACCCAATCGGAACCTGCTTATTGTGGACTTTCCAGCCTTTCCATGGTTTTGAATGCCCTAGGCATTGACCCTAAGAGGAATTGGAAAGGTAACCCTTAATCAAATTTTGATTACAATTTATAGATAGTGGGTTGCGTAGTTGGGTGATTTTCATAACTTGTCAACACGGTCCTTTGGATTTGCCGTAATGGGTCTGATAAGCTGTGAACATGGTCCTTTGGAATTGCCAAAATGGTTCAGGTCCTTGGAGATGGTTCGATGATTCAATGCTGGATTGCTGCGAGCCCTTGGAAAAGATTAAAGAAAAAGGCATCTCTTTCGGAAAAGTCGCCTGCTTGGCTCATTGCAATGGAGCTGACGTTGAAACCTTTAGGACAAACCAGTCCTCCGTTGATGATTTCCGTAGACATGTCATTTCTTGCACTTCTTCGGAGGATAGTTACTTGATCGCATCTTATCATCGCAAGGCTTTTAAACAGGTTCGCAGAATCTTGTTCTTCATGTTTGCTATTACTTAAATGTTGTACCTTTTCTATTCTGCCATGAGATGCTTTTAGAAAGAATTTTTCTTTTTGTTACAGACTGGATCTGGGCATTTTTCACCAATTGGGGGTTATCATGCTGGAAATGACATGGTTCTTATTTTGGACGTCGCACGGTTCAAATATCCACCTCATTGGGTTCCTCTTACACTCCTTTGGGAGGCCATGAATACTCTTGATGAGACTACTGGTCAACACAGGGGGTATGGTTACCATTTCAAAATTTCTTGAGTTTAGGGTTTGCTTGGCCAGCTAATTTGTTGTACGCACAATAACGTGGGTGGTCTTATTTCAATAATTGTGTGCTTTTCCTGAGCTAGTTTATTTTTCAAATTTTGATTACTTGTTGTATGTTCAATGTTCCTTTGACTAGTTGCAGAAGTCACATAACCAACTGTAATATTGTCATATACTTGAATTTGCACATCAATTATGGTTTCAGAGCACTGAATCCACGATTCTCCTTGAAATTAAGATGATTAATAAAATTAATCCAACATTAACCTTGTTTTATATCTCTATCTCAGGTTCATGATTGTGTCAAGACCTCAGAGAGCATCATCGATCCTTTATACAATGGTACTGTTTCGATTATTTATCTGTCATACGTGTAATCGTCACCTACTTAAGAGTGCTCAAACTACTAAAACAGATTGGGTTAAATTCATTAGATTTCTTGTGATTCGACATATTATCAATTACCTTTGAATTTTAAAAACTATCAATAGCCCTCTATAGTTTTAGTTTTATAACATCTATCCTCCTGTCGTCAACTTCTGTTAAAAATCCTAATTTTAAACATTAAAATGGCACCGTGTAGTACCAGGTGTAGTGCCACGTAACAAAAATGATGTTGTTTTGGAGTTTGCAGTTAAGGTTTTTAATGGAAGTTGACAGCAGGGAGGGACGGATGTCGTAAAACCCGAACTATAGGGGTTATTGATAATTTTTAAAAGTCAGGGATACATTAATAATTCGCCAAACCACATGGAGTCCAATGAATTTAACTCAAACAGATTTTATGGTTCTTTGATCTGTCCAGAAAGAACCAATTTCCACTATTCAATTCTGAAGCCCATTGTCTCCTTTGCACGGTAGTCTTAGTTTTGGAATCTCTTTTTATCTGTTGCATTATATTGTTGCCTGCGTTAGGTATTATTAAGATTTTCTCGCTCTGCTCCCAAAAAGTGTTTTCCAAGGTAAGGGAATGTGCTGATCTCTATATGATGCTATCAATTCTTTGCAGAGCTGTAAAGTTGATGGTTGGACAAGTACTGTTAAATACTTGACACAAGGTGCCCCTCTCCTTCTCCGCACAGAAGATGTGAAAGATGTGGAGAAACTGTTCTCTGTTATATTTAATTCAGCACCTACCGGTCTTAGAGATTTTATCAAGTGGATTGCAGAAGTTCGAAGACAAGATGATAGGGATATAATTTTAAGCAAAGAGGGGAGCCAAATGCTAGCTATCAAGGTTTTTTCTTAGCTTGTGTATTGTTTTGGTGTTGGTTCCTTCTATTGACGTATTTCCAGTTAGAAACCATTTAAAATCCAATATCTAGATGATTTCTTTTTATTCCATATTTCATTTTTTCAAAAATGCTTGTGTGGGAAAGGCTTCAAAATTCCACTTCTATTTTAGGATATTGTAGTATTTCAGAGAACTTACGCTAAGATTGTTGGATTGTGGAATTTCAGGAAGCAATACTGAAACAAGTACGAGAAACTAACCTATACACATATATGAGCAGATGGTTGATTTCTGAAAGTTCAAAACAAAATTGTGTCACATATTCAGCCTCAAAAGACACATTATCTGAAATCACTGCAGAAGCTTGTTGCCTAGGGACAAAGCTTTTAAATGGGAATTCATCTGATTGCAAGGATTTTGGTAAAGCTGATGTGAAATTTCTAAAGAGTGGTGATAGTGAAAAGCCAGTGACAGTGGTGTCTGGGGGTGTCAATGATGATGGTAATGGGAAAGGTATTCACATTCTGGTTCCTTTTTCTGAATCTAAGGCCGGCGGTTTATGTGATGCTGAGAAGGATCGCTGCATTTGCATGCATCCACAAACAGGAGATGCTTTTACTGTACTCATTTTTTCCTTGCCTGAGAGTACATGGTCCCACATTAAAGACGAAAAACTACAAGGACAAATGAGAAGCCTCGTATCGGTTGACAATCTCCCCAGTCTTCTTCAAGAAGAGGTAGTCTGCTTTTATCTTCCTTTTCTTTTCTTTTTTTCTTTTTGTATTATGGTTCAGTTGGCTTTGTTTTTCTTTATTTTTGCTGTTCAATACCTCAATGTGCCTTGTAGACTTGGCTGCTACCTTTTGATCAAATAGAAATATAGCCAGCAATATACAGTCTCATTGTGAAACTGATGAAATCCAGATGAGAAATGAAAACTTATTAGCTGTCTGCAACTACCTGGTCCACAGCCTATATGTGACTATATCTGAGCCATTTTAAAAGGATTTATCAGATAGCTGGTCCAATCATTTGGGTTAATCAAAAGACCCTTGCAACTATAGTCTCCAATAGGATTAAGATTGTTTATCATTTGTGGTATATTATTAGAATACGTTTCATGCGCAAACTTTAAGATTCAACAGTTAAACATGTATGTGTAAACTTATTTACCTTTTCAGGGCTGTATTTTATGGCTTTAACTGGATCAGTTACCAGTCATTTTCCTAGTAAATGAATCATACCGTGGAACATAAAGAATGTGGTGTGGGAATTTGATTCAAGATTGAACCATTAAATTGCAGCCAGTTTAAGATTGTGTTTGTATAATTGAAATGAGGTTGAAGTATGATTTTCTTTCCTGACTTACAGAAATGATTATTGTGAATACTACAGTTCATGTTAACTTTGTAAGAGAATAGTTCACAAGTTTCAGGCACTAAAGTATGCCAAAATTTTGTCACGAATGTTGGACAGATGCTTTCAAACTTTTCGCTTAGAACATAGTAGGAAAATTTCTAAATTGAGAGGCTGAGAATTGACCACAAACAATGTTGAGAAGCATTTGTTATCAGGGAATATAGAAGGTTCATCCATTCATCAGTTTGATTTTCCATTGACAGGTGTTGCATTTGCGACTACAACTACATTTCTTAGTGACTGATCTCAATCTTCCATCTCCGCCATGAGTTGCTTTCTACGCACCCTTCTGTATTCCTGGCGATAAATTATGCAGATACATGCAACTTTTATGCGATTAATGCACTTGGAAAAGAATAAACTTTTGTTTTGTTTGTCTGAGGACAAACAAGATTAACATGTAGTATGCTATGCATAATGGACAAATTCATGAACATTTTTCATATTCAAGCGTCAGAGCTGCCGATGCCAGCAAATGTATACTTGAACACGTACATATATTTATGAGATTGGAACTTTGATATGGTGTCCATGTGATACCTTTCAGATTAAGTGCCTGTTTGTTTGGTTGAGTTTTTGGAGGATAAATAAGTACTTTTTTCACCGTTTTTTAAAGAAAAATAAGTGTTTAGCTGTAAAATAATAAAAAATATTTTTTTAGTAGATATAATTTTTTTGATAGTTAAAATACAACTTTTTAAGAAGTTCAAATTTGGAGCTACTAAAAAAGACACTTTTTCATGTAGATTTTTCATATCAATTAATGGGCTTATTTTTTAGTTCCTTTTGTCTTTATGTTTTACACATAATTTTCACGATACTCAAAAACACATCTTCACGTTTATTTTGAGATTTATATAATATTATTTAACTTTTTTATATATTTTAATATTTATTTTTTATATTAGTTTTACTTATGTTATGATCCATATAAAAGATTTGGTTAGATATATTTTCATTTATGTTTCATATGGTTTAAAATTATATAATAATTAATATATTGTACTTTGCATATTGTTTAATATATTTTAAATAATATTTATATGCATAAATAATTTTTATTACAAAATAAAATATAGTTAAAATTAAAAGCACTTTTTATTTTTATGTTACCAAACAGTCTATTGTATGAAGCTCTTTCAAAAAAATTCTTTTTTAAATGACAGCTAAACAGTCAACTGACTTCTTAAAAAAGCTCTTCTAAAAAAAATTCTACTAATAAAAACTCTACTGATATAAGTCTGCCCAAACAAACACTAAAACAATTTGCCGCTGCCTCACATATTGTATACGCGTACAACTGTCAATTCTCAAATGTTTTTTATTTTGTCGAAACAAAATTTTCTAAGGATATTTATTAAAGTTGAGGATGTATATTAAAATAAAATGTGATAACTCATAACCTTTTTCGTTTTTTCACCTCAACAGTGAGGTAGTGTCTATAGGTTTTCATGCATTTTAAATATTCATTTTCTAAAATTTTAAAAAGTTAATAAATTGACAGAAATAAAATTCAATTAATACCTTTCTTTCTACATAAATTAGAATGAAAATTTTTCTAAAATTTGTAATTTTAATATTTGAAAGTGTAATTATCACATGACATTCCAATAAATAAATTATTTGGAAATATAAATGCTGACTGCAATATTAAGAGTTGAACTTTTATTCAAAATGATATCAAAATTTTATCATAAAATGAACGGTAAATTATAATTATATTTAAATTTGAAAATTTATCTGATTTTATAATATCAATAAGACATAAAAGTATCAATCAAATGTTTTTAATTTCAATTTATTGCAGATATAGTTTACCATTAACTATATCATTATGGCCTCTTTTAGTTAGCGACAAATTAACCATTTTTTTAGTTGAATGATTGTATTTAGCTATTTGACAGGTCAAAACGCTAATGAAGATGTTTGGTTATTCACGGATTAATTGGTTGATGTCAAGTAATCAACTGAAAATGGAAACACTCTTATATATGAGCGTTTTCCTCCAATAGCCAAAATTTAATACATGAAAATACAATTGCGCCCTTTGAGGATCTTGAGACTTCCATGCAGTTACGTTAAAAGCTATATATGCAGGAGGATCCTGAGACTTCCACAGGTGGACAGGATTTCTCTAAGTAACTTGAGATGAAAGTCCCGTAAAAACCAGAACAAACAGGAATGCAATAATCCTATTTCAAACAGTAGTATAAATATACACGGACGTTAATTCCTTTTCTAAACTTGATTCACCATGTTCAATAACTGAATTTGAGTAGAATATTTTCTCATTATCATATCTCTGAAAGACTGCGGTTAAAGTCTCCTATGTAAGATATTTTTTCAAGTCATGCTCTAATAAGTCATTTTATATAAAACAGTTAATACTAAACAACTAATTTTAAAAAACATCTTTAATAAGCAGTTGATGTTATCCGCTAGCCAAATCAGCTGATATAATCCGTTGTCAGCTAAATATTGATAAAATCAGCTAACAGTTAATGCAATTCGTTGATTGTCAAACAAGACCTAAGTGTACTCCTCTCTAAATTCACATATATACTTTATAACATCTTGTCTATGGGTATGAGAATAAAATGGTTTTGGTTTACGACGGGAATCTCGAGCATTCTCTATCTTCTTTTGAGATACATATCGTTTGTTCATCCTTTTGTGTTTATTATTAACTTCACGACCATACGACGTCAAAGCAATGATGCCAAATAGATGGGAGATTTCTAGAGACAGTAGTGGTAAACACTAGAATGTTTAGTTTAAAATCTTTTAAATTATTCAAATATCACATTGTTGGGAAATCGGGGCCCAAGATATTTATGCTGCATGCAAAATCAGAATAATTATGAAATCTTTTCGTTTTGATTTTCTGATGTCTAAGATAATTTAAAATTCTACAAAATGATTAACATATAAATCATAATATAGCATGAATTTTAATTCGTATCTTATTCTAAAATTTGATTATTTTCTTATCATATCTCTCAAACCATTTTTTAAGTAGGTCAATCTCAACTACTGTAGTTACACAAGTTTTCAATCTCTAATGATATCTACACAAGTTTTTTAATTGAAATTATAATTTCAATTAAAATTTAATTAAAACTACAAGTAATTCTGATTAAATATCAATTATGCTTAAATAAATTCCAATATCTCATATTGATCCTTATTTATTAAATTTAATAATAAAATTTCTCAAACTTTACAATCAAATTTAACTTGATTAAAATATCTTTTCTCTCTTCAACTCGTTCTTTGTGTATGACCTATTAGATTTCCAAATAGATTGGCAATGGATATAAATTATGACCATAAAATTATATTTAGGAATAGATAAATTAAACTTTTTTAATTTATCCTTAATTCTCTAATTAAGTAATTTATATCCATATATTAAGATTGACATTCTAGCAACATATTATAACTAGCCCAATATTTAAAAATGTTAAAGTGGTTTTAACTAACCTTTCCGTGCATGTTTTTTTCCTTATAATTCAATCATTTCATCGTACAATAATCCGATTAAACATAGAGTATGAGATTAATGTTTAATATATTTTGAGTCCAATCATTTAGTTCTCTACCATTAGCTATTGATTCAATTAATCTCATTTGTAAACTATTTTACAAAGTGTCATTCTATATTGGCTAAGGATTTTTCGAATTAATACTAATCAAGATCAATGAAATAAGGCCCCAACATATACCCTAGAAGCATTATAGCATGTCTAGGGGTTATTAAGAAGTGAACATAAAGAGTTAAATGCATCTAAGCATAGTAATGGACAAAATGATAATTAATTTAAAAGACAAGGTAAATTGGTAATTTGTTCATTTCAGCATGGACATGCATAATTATATGTGAAATATGGATTGAAGTATGTGTGTAATTATAGAAATTTCATGAAATGGGTATATAAGAAAGGAGAGAGGAACAACGCATTTTGGGGTTTTAATTCTAGATTTTCCTCTCCTCATTTGCTCTCTACATTTCATCTTCTTAATCACATCATTTTGCATGTGTAAGGAATCAAACTAATTCTAAGTGGAAATCAAGCAAAACGTTAGTGATTTTTCTCATCATCTATATCTTTTCTTGCTTTGCTCATGAAGAGATGAAATTATAAGGTTGGAATTGGGAATGAGATATGTATTTGTGGTGTTTATAGTTGGTGAATCAAGCAAAGCTAAAGGCGAAGAGAAGGAAAAGCATTAGAAGAGCTAGTTGACCAATTTCAAGGTTTAGGAATACACTTAGTTTAATTTTTGTTTGTTTGTTTGAATATGTACAAAGATTAATTTAGCCATGAAATGGTTGTTGGAATGGTGTCTTACTATTACTTTGTATGGAATTAGTTGAATATGACAAGAGAGTAAAGTTTTATGGAATTCTGTTTTAGGTTCACTTGAACTAGTCCCATTGTTTTGGCCATAACTCGGCCTACATACCTCCAAATTGGTTATTTCCAATTGGATATGAAACTTAAGACTTACCACTAAAAATATTTGAAGACACCTAGACCTAATTCTGACTGAGTGATATTGGAAATTGAGATTGAAAATGGTAACATGACTTTGCCCCTATTTTGGAGCAATTGGTCATATTTGGTGTATATCTCATGATTTAAAAGTCCAAATGGCTTGTTTTGATGCTATTGAAACTAGAAACATAAGAGAACAAATTTATAGAAGACTTAAAAGACTAATTTGAACGTTTTTATGTGAAAATTAAGAACTAAGTGGAGGTATGAATTCTGGGTAAGGGACAAGACAGGCAGGAAATCCTTCCTGTCATGTGATTTATTTCTGGAATGATTTGTTTGCACATTTTTAGACCCACATGGTGGGGAGGGATTTTTTCCCCACCGTGTGCCCCTTGATTCCCTATCATGTACCTAGCCCAAATTGCACTACTAAAACTTACACCTAACAAACACCTTAGGTGTAAGTTTCAGTAGGAGTAACTCCAACTATGGTCATTTCTCTTCTTCCTTCCTCTCACACACCACCGAAACACTCTTCGTTGCACCTCCCTATGTTTGTTTATGTTCATTTCTGATTGTTGCACCAATAATTCATGCTTCACCCTCACAAAGTTAAGTAGAGAATCAAAATATAGTTGCCTTGTTGTCCTAGCTGAAATCCTTCCAAGTTCCACCTTGAATGTGTGATGCTTCTGCATGTTTGGAGTACTGATTTAAAGTAACTTTTGAGCTAGCATTAGAGCTAAATAGGTAAGTAAAAGATTAGTGTTTATGGCATGTTATAATAGAGAATTGATGATGATGAATTAGGATGAATTCCATATGATGTTAATGATTGATTGTGTTGAAATATGTTAGCTGTATTGTTTTCACTGAACATGCTTAGGTATTTTGGCTATAGTTTGATCTGAAGATTTCCAAATGAGATGATTCCTGATTTAAATTGAACTAGATACATTTGGATACAATTTTTAAGAAGAAATTGAATTTGAATTCTGTCCTTAAGTGTCTTGAAATTTAGCTTGAAATTGAGTCTTGGCTTAGGCTGTAACAGTACCCATGACAGAAATCATATCCTATTGTTTTCGAATAAACTATATTGATGTAGGTCGAATCAGACAAAGTTGTCTTCACAAATGACCTAGCTTATTCTCTTATCTTTCAATTGGTATAAAGTTTGTAATTTTTGGATATTGGAATTGAGAGATATGAGTAACTTTGAGTGCATGATCATATACTTGCCAAAATTTCAAATGTACTCAGTTTGTAGTATATTGAGTATAACCTCTGGAATACTAAATAAAATTGCATGATCTTGGTATCATTAGAAACTTAAGACATGGGAGAACAATTTTTTAGAAGGAAGTGTTATCAAATTACTTCACTTTCAGGATGAGAATAATCATGCAAAGTGGACCCAAAAGTATGTTTTTAGACAAATCTGGATTGATCAATTGAGTATTGATATATGAATGACTATTGTTGGAGCCCGATCCTTAAGTGGCAATTTAGAGATATGAAATAAAATTGAATGAGTGTTTTGCATAAGTATTATGATATAGATGAAATTATGCTTTAAGGAAATTATGAGAAAAGAATTATGAGTTTCGATGTATTTGAT
>JAOSBL010000009.1:10806029-10835682 GCA_027568915.1 Erythroxylum roraimae
TGTGGAGTGTGCTCTTTATATGCTGAGTCTCCTTTGCATTTGTTGCGTGATTGTAGTCGTGCGGTTGCATGGTGGCAGCAGTGGGATGTTCCTGTTAATTTTTTTACTGCGGCAAATTTGGTTGATTGGCTAACTTTGAATCTGCATGCTCATACTGTGGGTCCGTTTGGGTTTGCCTGGGCACATTGGTTTCTGGCAGGTATTTGGTGGTTGTGGAAGGCTCGGAACTTCTTGATCTTTCAAAAGGAGATTCTTTCCGTAGCAATTTTGAATGGTTGTGTCTTTAAAGTTGCAATGGATGTGTCCCTGACTTCTGTTTCAACACCGAAACTTCATGGTGTGCGGCGTTGGATTGGTTGGACTGCGCCGCCATCTGGTTGGGTGAAGTTGAATTATGACGGCAGTTCTATTGTTAATCCTGAGCTGACTAATGGTGAAAGGTTGTTGCGTGATTCATTTGGTCGTTGGCTCGGGGGATATTCGTTTCGAATTGGTGTTTCAACTATCTTTGTGGGGGAGTTATGGTCCATTCGAGATGGTTTGATTTTTGCGTGCGATCACGGTTTTCGACAAGTCATTGTTGAATCTGATAGCATGGAGGCGGTGCGGATGGTGACTTGTGGTGTTCTCTTTTCACATCCTCTGTATGTTTTGGTTGTGGATATTCAAGCTTTACTTGCTAGGAATTGGAGTTGCTCTATTAGGCATGTGCTTCATGAATGTAATTTTGCCGCAGATTGTCTGACTAGAATGGGTCATGGCATTGCTTCTAATTTTCAGGTTTATGATGATATTCCTACAGCTCTTTCCTTGATTGTATGGGCTGACACTTGTGGTATTTATTTTATGAGGTAGTTTTTGTTTTCTCTTAGTTGTAACCCAAAAAAAAAAGAATAAAAATTTTGCAAAGGGACAAAAACAAGCAACAACAAAAAGAATCTAAAAACAAATAAATTTTAACATTTAGGGTTATCTCAGAGGCAATTAAAACCTTAAGATTTAGATTGAAGTTCACAACAGTTGTTATTGTCCTTTCTTTTGCAAAATCAACTAGACAAAGATCTTAAGCTTTAGGTTTTAGGAATTTTAATTTTAATTTTTTATTTTCACCTGACATAACATAAGTAGGAAATGTGTCAGCCACATGTCTAATAGATTTGCTTATGTGATTTATCACATTAGTATCTTAACTTAAAGTCCAATGGCGGGTTATTTTCATGAAAAATTGAAAATTGAAACATTTTAACATCATCTTGTAAAGTATGAACTAACATTGCAAAATTAACTAAATTAAGTAAAGTTCCAAATTTTTTATAATTCACCCTAACATATCTGTTTTGGTTTTCATAGTGTTATGGAATTTTTTTCCAAAAATAATTTTTCCATGGGCTATCTTGTTGGAAATGACATGGTTCTCATCTTGGACGTTGCTCGGTTCAAATATCCACCTCATTGGGTTCCTCTTACATTTATTTTGGATGCCATCAATATTGTTACTGCCACTGGTTACCACAAGGGGTATGCTTACCATTTTGAAAATCTTTGAAGTTTAGAATTTGTTAGGTCAGCATATGCAATGAAGAATGACTGATAACTTGTCTCACATAATAAACTCGACCTCTTCAATGGCATTTATAGTCTTTCATTCTAACTCTAACAACATCCACTAAAAATTCTGATAAGACGCAGAGTTTGAGAAGGTCTAGCACGCAATCTTACCCTTAACTAATAAAAAAGTTGTTTGCAACATTTATGGCCTTTCATTCAAATGTTAAGGTGAATTACAAACAAAAAGAACTGGGGCAGTGTTAGCTTGACTTTCATGTCAAAACTTCGGTAGCTATTTTTGACCCCGAAGGATTAGAATCTAGAGGTAAATTTTCTTTTCGTTTTCTTTCATGTGGCTTTTTTTTTTTTTTGGGATGCCAGACACATAAAGTCGAACTGAATATTTGTTATTTTTCTCAGGTTATATTCTGTCAGGCAATTAAGGTAGAAGAATGGTTGCAGCTTGGTGTCTTACAAGAATGGTTGCAGCATTCACGAGCTTTTGCAGTCCCATGTGTTGGCCTGTGTGATCCTGATCCTTCCACTGGTCTTGTTCAGGTGGGTCCAGGTCAGTTCAGCATTTCTCTAATATCCTTATCCCTTTTCACCCTTTCATTTGACAAATGAACATTAGACTTCCGTTGATAAAACTCAAGAAAGAACTTGGGAGATGTGCTTGTACTGTTTGTTGTTCTTTATCACAGGCGTACTTGGGTATCTCCTGTTTGGTGAATCAATAATCGCTGACATACTGGTTAATTTTGATGGAAGTTCCGACACAGCAACTGGAGCTCTACTTGATGACATAGTGAGAATGAGTTATTGTATGCATGTCATGCTGGTGTTTCCGCTGTTGAACTCCTCGAGCGCAAACATCATTGGAGCAACAATTATATTCTTTGCCGTGGTTACAAACACATTTGGTATAGCAAACAACATGTACAGTCGTAACAAGACACAAATTCATACATCTTTTTGTTCCAGTGATTCTGGCATCACTTGAGACTGTATTATTGTGCACTGTCCATGTTTATCTGGATTTTGTACAATTTCTGTGGCATTGAAAAATAAATTATTGACAAGCCATCATGTTCTCAAAGGAAATTCATGATCAGTGGAATTGCTGAAACACATCAATGCGCCAAGCTATGTCCTATTATCATACATAACAATAGCTTGGGAAGGTATCGAACTATTTCGTGATCTTGGGGATAATTGTGCATATACAATTTATTACCATACTTGGGAGTAATGCCTGATATTACTTTCTTTCTACTGGCTTTCCTTTTACTATCAAGTTCTTTCTTACTTTCGGGATTTCAGAAGTTCAAATAAAGGCTTTGGAGCAAAGTTGTTAGTTTTTCATGATCTGGAGAGAAGCTTGTCTTGCTCAGAGAAAGGGAAGTTACATTTGCAACTGCAAAATAATCTTTGTAAACTTTCAGCACATAAATCGCAGCAATCTATCAAGTTGTCAATACCATACTTCAATAAATTTAGATCTCGAGAAACAAAAATTTTGGGGTCGAATCCTCAACCTTGCTTTATTATTGTCGAATTCTGACAGTTGATTTGCCAAATACAATTGGGCGTATACCTTGATATCTCAACTGGCTGCTGCTTTTACTGCTTTATCGGCAGCATCGTCCAAGTCCTCTGCCGTGATTAGCGTCATTCCACTTTCCTGCAAACATCAATTAATAAATCCTCAAATAATTTATGTCACATTACCAACTTGAACGCGACCTTAGTTCTAATCCCTATTTAAAGTGTTTACGTCACGTTCAGTTTCATAATTTACCTTCAAGATTCTCTTTCCTTGGTCAACATTAGTGCCTTCAAGACGGACTACCACTGGTACTTTTAGAGCAACCTTGAAGAGAGGACCAAGAGAGATAATGTGTCACAAGCAAAATAAAGCTGTCGACTGATTATTATGTATCTGATATGGAAAACGGTATAACTTAGACGCGGTCCTACTCTGTTGCATTCAGGAACTAGCATTAACATTGAAACTTTTCCACCATTTCATATGCAAGTTCAAGACTCCTAGCATTATACCATGTGACCAAGCAATTGATCATCTATCCAAACACAGATTCCCACTTCTAGCCAGAAAAACCTTTTGAACAGCCTGCTCCATGTATTATGGCACTTGCAACCACAATGGGCAGGTGGAGAGAGACAACAGGGAGATCGTACAATTTTGGGTGAAGACAACAAAACTTAATGCAGATCTTACCTGTTTGGCAGCATTGACAATTCCGCTAGCTATCACATCACACTTCATTATTCCTCCGAATATATTAACTAATATTGCCTTCACTTTCTCATCAGAAGTTAGTATCTTAAATGCCTCAACCACCTGTCTCAAAAATTTTGAGAAAGTTAAGCCATAGAGTAAATTCTCATAACAACTAAATATGCCCAGCAGAAAGAAAACACACACTTTAATTATGAAGAGGCAGACTCACTTAGATGGCCAAAACAAGGAGGAATGACGAAAGGAAAACAAGAACACTTAAAGAAAAAGCTAAAAATATAAGCATTACCTGCCCTTCAGATGCATTACCACCCACATCCAGAAAATTGGCAGGAGTTCCTCCATGCAATTTAATAATATCCATTGTAGCCATTGCTAATCCTGCACCATTGACCATGCATCCAATTTCTCCATCTAAACCGATGTAATTTAAATCTGCCTTGGCCGCAGCCACCTATGAGAAATAAAACACAGGAAAAGAGCAATTTAGTAAAACACTATGATTCTTCCTGATTTCTACCTACATTACATGAGTGCGAGTTAGCAAGCTCATTGTACGAGAACAAGCCTTGACCAAAACTTGCATGCTTGAGAAGCTAAGTTCTCCATGTAGCCAACTATACAGAAGATTTTGCCATTAAGACAAACAAAGAACAATCAAATAAATAGAACCAAACCTCTCGGGGGTCCTCCTGAGTTGGATCGCGAAGAGCAAATATTTCCTTCTGACGAAAAGCAGCATTGTCATCAAAATTCAACTTTGCATCAGCAGCTACAAGCTTCTTATCAGAAGTTTCTGCAATAGGATTGATCTGCAGAGGGACCATAAGGCTCAACACTCAGATAACTGTGCAGGAGAGAGGAATTCGAAAGTAGTATTATGAACCTTATCAAGAAAAATATGCAGAATGAAGAAAACCAATACCTAGATACGGCTGCAATCAAAGAAAACAAAATTGGAAGATGCGGAGATTCGAAATATTAGAATTTCAAGAGATATAAAATATAGAAGTTAAGGCTCACTTCCAACAAAGTGCAGTCACTCTTGCAAAAGAGATCATATAACTTCTTTACTTGTTCGATGCATTCCTTTCTTTCAGCTACCTTTGGAGACAAACCATCAACAACTTTTACAGCATCTTCATCAGTGATGCCTTTGAACACATCAATTGGTACCTAGCCAGAAGAGGGGGATCAACTGGGTGAGACAGGAATCAGCAAGGGCAAAAAACTGGCTAGATGATCACAGGAATATATGTTTACAGAAAACAAAGGATTGAAAACCTTGATAATCAAGTCAGGGAATTTTTCTGCAAGATCTTCAATGCTGGTACCACCCTTTTTACAGGCAATAATAAGCTGAAAACAAGATGATCATATAAGTTCCTTTGATAATGAACATTTTTTAGACAGGAATGTTTCAGCTAGAAACTAATACGATAATCTTGGTTAGCAAAACGCACTGGACCAGCAGTTGTACGATCAAGCATTATGGCAAAATACATCTCATTGACCAGGGACAACTTTTCACACAAGTAAACCTGCCAAACAAAAAGAAATAAGTAAATCTTAATCAATTCTATCCATCATAGTATATAAATCTAAGAAATTTAGAAAAAAAAATCAAATTAATAACTAATACAATTAATTCTAGGGAGCACGTATAGTAAGATATGTTTGATATCAGGTTACAATAAATTAGGAACCCTATGAATCATATTTATCTAGATGTGGCAAGTTTCTAGTGTAATCCCGAACCTCATATGTAAATCTAAAATAAATATCTCACTTGTAAACAGCAGTGAATGACAAAAATTGGAAAAAGCTAAAGATTAACCATCTGAAATATCATACTAGATATTCTAAATTTCACTGCACCCATCCTAGCTATAGATTGTACTTTCATAAGTCAGTTAATGTCTCTATTGTTAATCGTGCAAAGATGATATGGGGCTAAATCCAAGTCAAGCAAGTAATGTCGAAATTAACTATTACATTCATTGTGTCACAGTAAGGAAAGGTAAAAGGCATCAGTGAAAGAAAAAGGTAACAGAGCAATACTTGCATGGGTCCATAAAGGGAAAATTCTTGTTGTCACAAAGAACTTAATCAAAATTTCATGAGGCCTAGAATCCCATGCAAATTCAAAATATTCAACAAATAGAAGGATATGCACTAATATTGGACATATGAATTTCACATAAAGTCGATCAATTATTGCCAAACCTTGCTGACAATTTTTCCTTGAGGTCCAGTTTGTTTGGTCACAAGTATCTGACCAAGCATTTTTTCTACATCCAATCAACAAGTAAGGTGATATCAGAGAGGTCATTAAAGTAAACCTACCAGAATTAAACCGTGGTGACACACCAGAATTAAACCGTGGTGACACTATACACAGAAGGAAAGCCACCATTTACAACAAAATCCATCAGACTGAAAATATATTCTAGAGTAAAAGACATAGACATCCCCAATATTTTAAAAAAAAATCTTTAAAAGATTCTCTAATTTTTAAAATTCTTGAAAAAATCCCAGTTTTCAATTTTCTAGAAAATGCTTTTCTTTTAGACTTTGGTTAAAAAAATAACAATAAAATATACACAATATGAACATCAGACGTGAACTAATTAAATGCCACTAATATGAAAACTCAACTCAACTCTTAAACCCGACCTGAACTAATTAAATTTAACTTAAATTAATAATTTAAGACAATTATAATATATTATTAATATAAGTTGGACTTACTTAATTCATTTAGAGTTTAAAAGCTAGGTCAAATCATCAGGTAAATAGCATTTGATTAGTTAACTTCTAATGTTCATACCGCATATGTTTCATCATTATTTTTTAACCGATGTCTAAGAGAAGGAATTAATGAAAACTAAGAGTTTTTTCGGAAATTTTAAAGAGTAGGGAGTTTTTCTAAGATTTCTTAAACAACTTAAGAGGTCTGTATATTTTACCATATATTTTATGATGATCTGTCCAATTTCTAGAGACCATTCCAACCTTCACAGACAGTATGAACACTTTGCAAGTCAAGTTAAACATTGATTGCTTAAACTAAACAAGCATAATAACAATTTTATAAATCCATGCAATGATTAAAATTAGAATAAAAGGAAAAGGAAAGAAAGAAACACTTTTTTTTTTTTTGTTGAAAAGGAAACAATTGCAACACAAAGATATGCCCCCTCCACTTCGTTTGAAAGCATATGACCTCAGCTTCCTCTTATTTGTTTATAGTAGATGAGTTATTTCTTTAAGACAATAGTAACTAACCAAAATTACCCTAGTCATCTCAACTTTAGTGCTGTATTGCTTTTCTAGTTGTCATGTTCTAGCAGAAGATAAGTGCAGTGACAATGATAGTAAATCAAAGTTGATTAAAAATTCATACAAAAAGACATAAATAAACATTCGGAAGTCCCAAGTCATGTGATAAACATGGTTGACTTTCCAGCACATCATCCATAATGAAAACTCTAATGTACTAAAACACCATATTCCATTACAAACTTAGAATATGAGAAACTATAAATAAGAAACAAAACATAAGAAAGATAACGGAAAGTGAACTTCCAATAAAATTCATATCGAAAAGGTGATCTTTCATTACCAGCTATTTCTTCAGCCTTGTCAGCCTTAACAATGTGAACTCCACCCTCAAAACCGTTCTTAAATTTTCCTAAGCCTCTTCCACCAGCAAGAACTTGGCTCTTAATCACCACCTGCACCACATTCATGAGTAAACATCCCTTGAGTTTACATTTGTAACCTCTACAGCACTAGGAACTGGACAGGACACAAACTGCCATCAATCTAGCCCTAAATTATGAACCAGCTAAATAAACATAACAGAACTTCAATTCAAATTTCTCGTGAAATGAATAGCTTTCAAGATTACCTCGCTGTGATTAGGAAACACGTCTTGAACAGCCTTCTTAACCTCATCAACAGAAGAAACAGCCACTCCTTTTGGGACATTGATCCCGTACTTTCCCATCAATTCAGCTCCCTGCAAAAGAAAATGAAATCAACAGTTACCATCAAAAGAAGCGTCGCAAAAATGTCGTAAATTTGCTTAATATTTATCCGCAAAATGAGGATTAATTAAAAACAAAGCAACTTCGGTCTGTTTTTATTCTAAATTCGTCATGACATCAGCAAACCAAACGGACACAAGGATCTCAAACACATTCGTATGTGACCTGATATTCATGAATGTTGAGACGGCGAAGCTGCTGCTGTTGCCATTTGCCAGCGACGGAGAGCGAACGAGACACCAATTTGTTAAGCGGTCCTCTCATGATGATGATTCTTCTTCTTCGCAGTGACTGCAAACCCTAGGTACTGCAAGCACTTGAAGTAATGGTTGAGAGAGAGAGAGTGGAGAGAGATGTTGGCCGGAATCAAATGAAAAAAATAAGATTATTCAGTCGCCACTTTATCTTTGCCTTAAATGCTAATTGACCCCTCTACTTTTCTTATTTTCCAGGGTATCCACTTTCCTTTTTCTTTTTTTCTGTTTTTTCCCTCACTCAATGTTGGGGCTTACAGATACAGTACAGACCAACGTTATACTTACACCTGAATAATAATAAATATTATTACCCTTTTTTTTTTCTTTTCTTTTTAATGCATGAAAAGGGATACATAGCTCATATGTGGTGTGACAAATCTTCCAACTCAAATATCAAATAAGATTCTCAACATAAACTTACCGCTTTTCAAAATGTAAGAAAATTTGATTCAGAGTCAAATCATACTCTACCTGAATCAGATTTTTTTGTCGCCAAGGTTTTAATGAATTTCGGATTGATTTTATGTTGGCAACCTATAATATTGATGTCAATTTTATAAACTTTTGTAATTAAAAATTTAATTTCTTTATTATGATTAAAATTATAATATATTTTAATTTTTATTCAATAATTCTATTTATTAAATTTTAAAATATGTTTTACTCAATTTAATTTTATAATTTTTCTTAATTTATAATTCTTATTCAATATTTTATGGTATTTAAAATTTACAACAATATAATTCAATACAAAGAACCAATCCAATAGCATGTGATCCATTTCAGCACCATTTGACCGATTTGAAATGATGATTTTAATCAACCAAGCACCCCAGAAGCTGATCAAAATTTACATCGACTAGCAGCTTTTATGAGGTGCGTGGTTAAATAGAATCATCATTTTATTTTTGATCTATACTTGGTAATAGGGTATTCTTTTATTTGGTTGAATAAACGTTCAGAATATATAACTCAAGAATTTACTTATTTATTGAGTTTAAGAAATAAGTAAACTCATCCTCCCCTATCTTTATCTATTCTAAGTGGGTTCATAATAAAAATGAGAAATTGTTGAACAAAAATATCCTTAAAAAATCAACAAAATTATTTAGCTATAATAATAAGAAGAATAATAAGAAAATTAATAATAATAACAGTAATAAAATAAGAAGAAGTGGAAGAAGAAGAAGAAAATTAATAATAATAATAATAATAATAAGAATAAAAAAATTAATAATAATATTTATTTTAATAATAATAAGAAAGAGAAAAAGAATCAAATTAATTATTATTATTATTGTTATAAGAAAATTAATAATAATAACAAGAAGAAAAAGAAAATTATTAATGATGATGATGATGATAATGATGACATAATTAGAAATTAATGTATATTTTAGTCCTTTGTTTGTTATTCCTTTATCATTTTAAATCTATATTTTCAAACTAAACATTAATCATTAGCATTACATTATCATAAAAATTGTTAGAAATAAATCAAACTAAATAATATATATTAATATATTATATTTTATTCCTTAAAAAAAAAAGTATTTCATTCTTTATCTATTATCGCAAGGGAACACAAACCTTCTACTTTTAACACACTTTTTTGCACCATGCACGATAAAAACTAAAAAGGCTTTATTGCCTAACACGGACAGGGAGTTCCTTTAAGTAGTGAAGAATTTTATAAAATCTGAGGCGATGAGATACAAAAACGCAGGGCATAAAACAGAATTTGTAATGCGTAACAGATGACTAGCAACATAAAAATTGTCCACAAATCTCCAAATACACTAACAGTAAACCATCCTGAGTAAGGCATTGAAGAGGATCAATAACAATCATATCAACCCTTTCCCTTTCTCATCTCGGCATCCATTACAAGCACCATATGCACAGTTGTTGTTTAGAGTGGGAGTCCAACCTCAGGAAACCATATTCAGGACCAGGTAGACCCAGTTTCTATAACTTGACCAAAGATACAATCCTTCTCATTCAAATGAAAGAATCCTCTCCATCTAACTTCTCCCTACTGCATCTCGAATATATCCAATGAGCAGATCAAATGAAATACCAACGAAGACAGAATTCACAGATATGCTCCTTACTGTTACAGTAGATTCCAGTTTGACACATTTCCTCATCATCTTAATTGGATGGTTTAAGATGCATTGTTGATGCAAGATGGCTTCTTTGCATTGTAGTAGAAATGTGCAATCATCTGAACCAACTCATCTGCTGTACGGAAATCTGCAACAGCAAACATTTTTCTAATGGTGTAAAACAGATTCCATAGAATGGTTCTTATCACCCTATAGAGGAAGAACACCGTGCCTCACCTGATTCCCTATAAAGAATCTGATTGCCACGTAGAAACAAAATTTGAGGGCATTCCTTAACTTTTAGAGCATAAGCCAGGTCTCTTTCAATATTGATGTCTATCTTCACTGTCTGAAGTAGACAATATTTCAAGATAAGTAAGACTGCTCACACTCAAGTGGCTTGAAATCAGCAGAATCTAGAAGCCATTTGTTTGTTTGCTATGGACAATGAAATATAATATATAAAATAAATTTCGTGTAAAATCTTATTTTCACTAAAAAGAAGCTATTTGAATGATATTGCACGCTTAGCAGACCCGCAGTATCAAGGATTTCTCAGACTCAATCCTTGTCTTAATATAAAGGAAAAATTAACAGTACAATGTGAAATCATAAAGTTGGTAACAAAGAAGTAGAATCTACCAACAACAAAGATCAGGTGAAACAAACGGAAATAACACCTTAAGAAAATTGAATATTTAAATTGCGTAGAATCAATGTTCTATATTACCCGAGGAGGTAATCGATCCTTGGCTCGCCAGTAGACCAAGGCTGCCTTTTCTAGCTCTTTCAATGTTTTCCAATTATCAGTTGCCCTGTGACAGAATAATTTGGCAAATGAAGCTCAAGTTTTCTACTATTAGTCAAGACAGTGAGCTTATATCTTATATTTGTCCAAATACAAAATATGTGTGTAATTTCAAGTCTTAATTGCTAGAAAGAAGCACATAAATGAAGAAATGACAGGCCAAGAAAAAAGCAGCTTGAAATCAGTATCCACATTTAACTTAAATTAAGCAGCTAGTAGACAAGTAATTTACGATGCAACTTGAGCGAGGAAAAAATAGATAACAGCTAACGTAATTCCATACCATTAAAGTCTCAGTAGCTGAGACTGTTTGAACAAGAAACCGACACAACTCAAATATATATTCTAATTACCATAAAAGTTTTGAACAACTTAATTACTACACAATAGTTGATTGACATAGATCTTAGTTGTGCATACAAAAATCTACCATTTATGATTCTTTCGAATTGCAAGATCGATTTTAACAGCTAATGGAGAAATGATATTTGTGAGGATTCAGCACAAAAGCACACAACCAATAGTAACTTTTAAGAAATTCTATTGGTGGTATTAGAAAATATTTATGCCACAACTGATTTCTATCTGAATCACAAATGTAAAGGAACAAAACGTCCACCTGCTTTCCAGAGGAGCGATTAATGTTTGGATTCATCTTCAGAATCATATTACATAATTATCTAGGACCCAAAATTGCAGCTTTCAACTCTCAATCATTTGAGAACTTTCATTAACAAGAAAAAAAACAAAATATTTTGATGATTACAAAAAGCAGAGATATACAAGTCTAGAAGTTGATCCATGCTCCAGCATGAGAAAAAACTGAGCAAACCTTGCAAGGAGGTTACCTGTTATATCGCTCGAAAACAAGAACAATGAGGGGGCTAGGATGAAAGGCAAAGCTTTCCCACTCTAGACAGTTAATCTCCTTTATCCAGGTATCATCAAGCTCCCCTTCCCAGTTAATTTCCGCACCATCTTCCCCAACAACATTCTTGATTGGATACTTATCAAAATACTCCGAGGCTCTTACTCCCCACCCAACATCAGCATCAAGTGGCCAGTTGGGACTTTCTTGCTCAACAACAAACTTATTTCTCTTTCCTTTTCCCCTACCAACATCATCATCACCAGCCCCAACCTCTTCATCTTCATCTGCATCAGAATTTACCTCATCGTCAACTCTTTCCTTTATTATACTTCCCTTATTCTCGAAAAGTTCCGGATTCTTCTTGCCAATTGCTGCAAAAGTTCGTTCAAGTGTGCCACGAACATAATCTTCAACAGCAGCTGCTTCACTCTTCCGACCACGCCTTGGTTTCCTTGGGATTATTGTAGGGAAGACCCTTTCAGAATCTTCACCTCCTAGTTGAGAATTCTCAGATTCTGGGAGGCGAGTTCTTCTTTTGGGTTTAGTTTTGGGCTTGGAGCTTGATTCAGGGTCAGTTTCTGAATCAGACTTCCTGGAAACCGCAAAGTAAGTGCAAGTTTTTGGAAGGCGCCAACAGTGCAAAGGGGATGGAAAAACACTGTCCCATCGACCGGTTAACATACCGTTAGAGCACATATCTTGATAAGATGCTAACGACAAGTGTAAACTACGCTCCACATTCATCGAATAAAGAGGTGAAAAGGACTTTGGCATAATAGTAGCTCCAAGTAGAAACATTTTCTCGGCCCAAAAAGCAGAGATAGATGAGAAACGCCAGGTGAACGCTACAGTGTTGTCAAGCTAAAATTTTTAAGGGAAATATGTCTCAAAGAACTAGGCATCAATGACCTCCAGAGAACTGGGAAACCGCTTTTGCTATTTCCACCAAAGACACATGAAAATTAAACGGTGTGACACTTCCAACCTCGGATGTAACCTTCGAAGCAGTCCCTGGAAATCATAAAACTACGAAAATCCGAAATTAGAAGAAAAAAAATTCATTAAGCAACCACACATAAAAACTGAAGATCGTCCCATCCCGCAGCCATATTACAAGTAAAAGCAGCAAAAACACTTGAAAGATTGGATGAAGCAACAATAAGAAGCACACTAATTCAAAACTCAGAATTGAAATAGTTACCCAGATGTAAAACTCACAAAAATAATTCCCTTTTAAAGAGGAATGAGAAATGAAAACAAACCCCCTAAAAGACTCGCTTTGCTACTGAGGAAGCTTGCTGCTATATGTAATTGGTCTCTGATGAAAGTCTTAATTGGACTCCTCTAATTGCCTAAGGGTGAGGATAAGTGACTCAGAGAAGCTCACAAAACAAACATCTGATAGAGAGTGGCGTCTACTGTCAACGAGCTAAAACCCATAAACCCCATATTATGTGTCTGACATTTTTATCCATATAGCAACGACACCGTTTTCCTCATATACTTTCACTTCTCTAAATTACGGTGGTCAGCGCAGACTAAACCGATATTACGATCAAGTTGCATCTTCTTTAATGGTCCAGGCCCTCCTGGACGAACTTAAGCAAATTATGAATTAATTTAGAGAAAATGCTCATTTTGGCCTTCAAACTTTTACTCTAAATTTACGAGCTACAACTTTTCGCTAAATTGCTCTCAAACTTTTAAAAATTGTCGTTTTCGTTTAATTCTTCTTTGCACCGTCGGCGTTTGTACGTTTTATAACTCCTGTTTAAAGTTAAAAAAATCTCAATAAATTGAAAATATATAACGTGTAAATTTTAAAAGTATATTTTTATTTATTAAAATTTGATATTTATACATAAGTGACTCAATTTATAAGTTCACGTACTTAACAAAAAATTAAATGATCATAACATCAGTTAATAATATCTTACAAATGTGAGTAACAATAAAATCACTAAAAATAGTAACATTAATAATACAATAGTAATAACAACAATCGAACGATAATATTAGGCTGTAAAACACTAAGAAAATTACACTAATAATCACATAGATGATCATGATTATGGAAAAAAAATTATCCATGCATTTCTAGATGCAAAACCAAAAATAAGTAAGATTCAAAGTACTTCCCCCACAAGCTATAGCATTTGGGACCAGTGGTATCAGAGCCCTAGGTTACGACCTGGTAACTGCCCTACGTCGTGAGTTTGATTCTCAGAAAAATAGGAGTCGCTCATCGGTCTAGGTTATATCGTTATCCGCAGAAGCGTGGTGGAAATAAATAAGGTTCGAAGTACTTCCCCTACAAGCTATAGCTTTTGGGACCAGAATATTATCAAGATCAATAATGTTCAACATATCCTTCTCAATACATAAAATAGATAAACTATTCAACATTTCTTATGACATTGATGACCTAAAGTAAGTTTTGAATAATTTTAATTTTGAAAAGCTTCTCTCAGCTAATGTTACAGTCATAGGTATAGTCAATAAAATTCAATAAGCAATTGAAATATTTGGATAATAATATGCAGCTTTAACAAATTCTAAAATTTCAACTAATGACATTAACTTATTTGGCAAAGTCATTTGCAACAC
Organism: Erythroxylum roraimae; assembly: GCA_027568915.1. Lineage (NCBI taxonomy): Eukaryota > Viridiplantae > Streptophyta > Magnoliopsida > Malpighiales > Erythroxylaceae > Erythroxylum > Erythroxylum roraimae. Next base: position 10,820,544 of record JAOSBL010000009.1, read on the forward strand.
TTTTAATTCAAAAAAATCATCTAAATCCACATCTGACACATTATTATGACAAAAAAGTTGTTATAAAATTAGTGCAACATTCTCTTAATTGGTTATCATCCAACGACCTCAACTTCTTTGAATCAAATAAGAATCTAAAAATATTTTCAAATGACGTTAATTGTTCAAATATATTCTTCAACGAAGTAATTGCTATATCCACAATAACTAAGAAGTAATTAACTCTGAAAGAATCCCCAGCTGATTGTATTTCTCCATCGTGATCAATTTCATCAAATTGTCTTTTCCTAATAATACAATGTCTAGTTGGAAATAAAGGCTCTACATTCATCTCTTGTGTAAGACTTTTACAATATTCATACTAGAGGCAAACCCTTCGTCTCTATATTTCTCAAAAAATACCATCATACTTTCTAATTGCTTTATGGTAGTGTCAATGCACATAGATTTAGACTACAACTTTTTACTCACCATGTTAATAACGAATAAAATATCATACCAAAAAATCATACCAAGTAAAAACTCAAAACTCTCAAGTACACTAACCAAACTTTTCGCTTCACTCTTTGACTTGACATCATCACAAGATCTAGATAACTCCATCAAAGTCAATATTTTTTTGAGGAGCTGGAAATCTAATAACTTTAACACTTTTTATTCGACTCTCTCAACGAGTGTTAGACAATAATTTCATAGTTAAGCCTAAAACATTATCAAGTAAAACCTTCCACCTCTTAGGAGAACTTGAAAATAATGCATATATGCATTACACAGCTCCAAAAAATGAAACAGTTTTAACACAAGAATGTGTTATATCACTAAGAGTAAGATTAAGATTATGACAAACACATGGCATATATAATGCTCTCATATTTATTTCAAGTAATCATTTTTGAACCTCTTGGTGTTTTCCCTTCATATTAGAACTATTGTTATAACCTTGACCACTCACATTATAGACATTAAGATTAGTAGACTTAAATGCATTCAATAATTCATTGAAAAGTCCCAATCCATATATGTCATCCACCTTCAAGAACTCTAAAAAAATACTCCTCTATTTTTATTTTTTTCTTTGACATATTCACACATCGTACTAACAAACTCATTTGTTCTTGATGACTCAAATCTGGGGTACAATCATGAATGATAGAAAAGTATTTTGCCTCTTCAATGATCCATATGATAGAATTTCCAACATTATGGACCAACAGAGAAATCAACTCTTTTTGAACTTTATGACCAAGATAATGATGATGAATTTCATGATTTTGAATACATCTAACATGATCTTGCATTATTACATCAAGTCTAACAATCATCTCAATCAATCCTAAAAAATTATCATTACTATCTTAGAAAAGTTTCTCATTGAATCCTCAAAAAGTCAAATTATATTTAGCAAGATATTTTATAAATGAAACTATTTTTATCAAAACTTGCCTCCAACGTTCTTTCTCCTTTACAATTTCTTGTTGCAAATCTTTATCAACTGTTTGATTTTTGCTCAATCTTACTCTTAATTCATTCCAAGTTCTCATATGCTCAATGAAATTCTTATATTCTTTGAGTCTCTCTGTGACACCCTAATACCTCCTGGGAGGATATGTGGATGCCACACAAGACAGTACAAACAAACCAAAACATTTCGTGGAAGAATAGCATTCAAAAATAAACATTCTAAAATATACGAAACATTTCATACATGCATTTCCAGAATCTTAAACAAACATACATTATATCTTTTCATACTAAAAGATACTCCTTTGAAATAAGGTTTAGAACATATGATTATTTTAAATTAAAAAAATGAACAAAATTAGATAATCAAGTTTGATTTGAGTTTAAGTCAAAATGTGATTGCCTTCTCCTTTTTACATCTTTGTTAGCATATAAGTTAAATAAAGTGATGTTCTTCTTACTATTCCATTACAATCCTTTGGTTTATCAATTTAAAACTGAGAATTAGATTCAACAGTTATGAATCTTTCTGAGTCGGTTGTTATTATCTGGACCTTTTTTTTCCTTTTTGTATATAAATTATAATTCTAATAATGGAATAGTGTTTGTATAAATTAAAAAACTTCATAAACTTAATCTCATACATTTATTAGCTTACATAGTATTAGACTAAATTAGTTGGCTTATTAAAGTGTACTATATACCCTCCAATCCTTCTGCCTTTGCCTCACTCTTCCTCTCCATCTAGCCATTAGTTCTTGAACTTTTTATTATTTTGTCTAATAACTTTATATGTATGTGTTATGCTAGTTGAAGTAGTATGCATGAATGCTAATGCTTGAACTCCCCATTTATGATTGCCTATATTAATCTTGAATGATCTTGCCATCTATTAACATTTGATAAAAAATATCAAAATTAGTAAAATAATGAACATATCACCTTTTTGTTAGTTGTAACGAAATGTCACCTTTTTATATGCGATGCATTTTTTGCATAATCTTTGGTTATGCCATTATTATCTGAATGTTATGCAAGTTATTCTCCTTTCACATTTGGTACTTGTTTTTTATATTTTAGGTTATTCAAATTTCTAACTCTTTTTATCTTTTCTAGGGTGACTAGGTATTCTCTTAGCTAGTGGTAGCTCAATCATTTCACATAAGTTCAAAATCATGGTACCTCAAGTGGCTTAAGAGAATAACTATTTGTTTGCATATACTTGTTAGTATTGTAACATTTGTTTATATAAGTCATAAAGACTATGATAAATTGCAACAACTACACAAGAACATGAAATTTATGTCAAATCTCAAGTTCTGTATATACAAGTGTCATTGCTAATTCTTATACAAATGTGTCTAATCCATACTCTATGTCATATCCATCAGATCCATTCTCATCAGGTCATTCTCAAAATTAACAGACAAATTTACAAAAATAATGAGATTGGTTCATTAGCAAAACACATTTAAGTTAACCCAACTTAATTGATGATTACAAACAATTAAAATTTGTAATTAAAAATTAGATCAGAAAGAATGATATTAGAAACCCTAAAATATTGTAAGTAATTCATAAATTAACTTATTACAATATGCTAAAGTCATTAACAATTATGTTAGCTTTAAAATCTTTTGGTGGGAAAATGATACAGAGTAGGATGATAGGGTTCTGTTGTATGGTTTTAGGATGGAAGGAACTGTTGTACTTTCTTTTGACCCCTTTTGGTAGTTAAGAGATTTTGAGTTTGGAATGTCTGTGCATACCTTCTATTATTTGTATAAAAGTCTTACTAATTTATCAAAAAAAAATCATCAACAATTAACTCAACTCGCATTTTCATTACCATACATTAAAATTCACATCATAAGTCGTGATCTCTTTCTTTTATGTTTCTTATCGCTAATATATGATGGACAGAGGACAGAGTATAACTTGAAAGTTTCTTGGTTCTAGTGTCTTACTTCAGTTGTGCTCCACAAAATGATTCCACCAAGTAGTTAGGAAAAAAACTATAAAAACGAAAACGAAAACAAAAACCCTAAAATATTCTCATTTTGTAAATTAACTTACCTCATTGTATTAAGATCACCAACAATCATCCACACTTATATATTCAACAACATGCATCAACATTGACCTACCAAATTTGTAACAAAGCAATCTATTTTAGTTTTGTTTCTATTGTTAACATGTGATGAAAGGAGAAAATTTTATGTTCTGTGATTTTTATTAAAATACATTGAGGGTCATCAACATAGTTTTCCCAACAACAAACAATCCAACTTGTAATGTATTAAAAATCGGTTGTGTTGATCAATTCCTTGTTAACGATAAAAATAAGATTTAATCAATACGTTTTTGAAAATTTGAGGACAATGTGACAAAAAAATTAGTTTCAAAATTTGAATTCACTTGAAATAAAAGTTTGAGTACCAAAATTAATTTGTTATGTTAATCTATTATATGAATATATATTTGATATGGGTACAAAATAATAAATAATTAGATTTTTATGAATTATTTTAGTCCTTTAGAAAATTTACGTAATTTATTAAATTATAATTAATTAAAGAGTGAAATTAAATTACATTTGACTAAGTTTCGTTAATTTTAACTTTACTTTATAAATGATTTGGACATTTTTATAAGACGGACTTTGAGGATGACTTTTGTGTTTTTTTTTTCTCTACACGAATTGTGATGTGGAAATTATTTTGCTTTGAAGGAAAGTAAAGTTAGTGTAAATGGTCCTCCTGTTAATTGATTTATAAATTAAAATAAGCTTGTTCCTGTTCGAAACAAGTATAAAAATATATTAACCAAAAGATATTAGCGAGTTACTTAAAAACATTAATTCTATTAAGATTTGTGAAGCAATTTATTTTGACCGACAGAGAACGGCGATTCTTGTCGTCAGTTGTGAAACCAAAAACAAAAAGAAGCCAGTTGTTGTTAGGACTTAGGAGCGGTCTTTAACCACCCAAGTGCACGTGTATCAGTCTGCTTTATTATAAACCAAACCAACACCTGGTTTTTGCCTTCTGCCACTTGGGAAAATGGCAGTTGATCATACCCAATTAACTTAAATTTCCAGTTAACCATTATGTAAAATTAGGTGTGGCTTACATTTATACGAATAGGGTTGATATGTTGTTCATGAAGGTCATATGAAGCCCAATTAACAACAACCATCAAATGTGATTGCAGCAAGGAAATCATGGTTTTTAAATAAGGGATAGGTTAGGCCTGAAGATCATATAATAATGCTATCACACTCACTTATGATCATCAGGTAAACAATATAATTTGTTAATCCGTCCAAATCAAATATAAGTAAATTCAATATGTGGAATTGCTCAAGAAGCCTGCCAATTCTTAGAGTTTATCGCAAGATCCTTCCAACAGACCAAATATGACTGGATAGAATAAACCCAACCACTTATAAGATTACCAGTCAAGTAGAATTTACAATCCTCTCTTCCCTTTTTTATTTTTGGAAGCCAAAAGATCAGATCTAGATAACGCACGATGGTTTTTTTTCCCCTACATATAAAATCAATACATTCACTGTTACAATCTGACCCCACAAGCGCCACCGACCACCGTCATCAGTGCCGGAATTACGTTTTTTGGATCGAGTGGGATGGGTCCGGTGGAATGGATATGCGCGTCAAGAACACGGGCTTACTACCTTCCCATTTGTAGGATGCGAGCGAGCTGGGTCGGGTTGACAATGCCAGGTAAGTGGGCCCCATCACTCTTCAACAAACTTGATACCTCCACGTACCTCTCGTAACTTTCTTTGGTCGGCTCGGCTTCCGCCTTGTGGCTCTGTTTCATCTTCTTCATCGGCTCCAAGCCGGAGGTTGGAACAGCCTCCGCTCGAACCTGTTCCCACGGTTGCCCGAAGAGTGTGCCTCTGGTGAGGTACTCGTGCGCCAAGTAGCCGGCTAGGTATTGGTTAGACAAAACTGGCTCCGACGGTGCACTCACCTTCGACGATTTCATGTCTGTCGTGGACTGCGGAGGCGGCGGAGGAGAAGCAGGAGGAGGAGGATGATCTTTTCTTGGTGTTGGAAGCGGCTGCGGTTGTTGTTGCTGTGGTGACGGTTTCAGGGGATCAAAACCGTCTCTCTCTTTCCGCTTATTTGACGTGACAACGCGACGAGGAGGGAGACGCATCGTTTTGGTGTTCATCCTTGTCGTTTTGATGCATGCCACGTCAGCAAAAGCAAAATTGAATCTTATAAAGGAAAAGACTGGCTTCTTAGGAAATTTAAAAAAGATAAACAGAAAATGGGAAAAACCAAAAACTAAAAATAAAAGAAAGAAGTGGTTTACTTAGGAGAAGGAGGTTAAAAAAATTAAAGACAAATTTGGAAAAGCAGAGGATGAATTGCTAGGGGGGCCTGAATCTGGTTGATTTAAGGCACTAATTTAGCACACACACAAATAAAATTGTAGAGAGACGGAGGAGAGAGTAGAGAGTAGAGAGAGAAAACAAAATTTGAGCAAGACATGTTGAGGGGTTGTTCAATTATTTATAGGAGTAGAGATGAGCGATTACCCCTGTTTGTAGAGAAAATTACGAAGGTACTGAAGTTACCTTTTTTGCCCTTCATGAATAGCCATGGTTCATGGTTTGCCTTTGTCCTTTTAGTATTATTAAACTTGCATATAATATACAGATTACGCAAACAAGGAGTTAATCGGGTTTGGAACTAAAAACAGATTCGTGGTTTTCCATTATTCTTTTTCCGTGTTTAGATTTGTAGTCAATATTGGATTTGAAGAGCAAAGACTCAACTTACATGAAATCCATTCCTTTTGCCCATTTCTGAAGCATTCAACATTGGAACACCGAACAAGAATTACTACTTACTATCATTCATATTGGTTTTCGTTTCGAATTTTCGCAACACCAACAAATGCTTCCCAGTTCCAATCACTCGTAAAACATTTTCTATACTTTTAACTTGCTTGTTTCTTTTTTTCTCTCCTCTAACTGACGTCTTTGTCAACAAAACCCATCGCCTGGCTTACTCTACTCCTTATTTGGAGCCTCTCAATTCTAAGATAATATATATGGCTGGCTAAATCCCAGACGTCACTTCATACCAATTGTAATTTGTCCCCTTTTCCTTTTAATCTAATTGCTAAGTCTTTGGCACTGGTCCCCCACTATTGTCCTTTATTACAAAAGCCCATACTCATCGGTCTCGTTCAGGCCCTTTGCACTCCCAACATTTTAAAAACAATACCGTCCCATGTATGATACGGAGTCGACTTTGTTTATATATGTTACAAGTGTTTGAAAATATGCAAAAACTTATCGAGTTTATGTGGACTAACATAAAGGATGGTTTGATCATCAACCCATCATGTCATGTACAATATCGGTAGGAAATGTCACGATGGTTTGATCATCAACCCATCATGTCATGTATAATATTAGTAGGAAATGTCACTCACTTGCAACCTTTGTTCACCATTCGGAGTACATGGAAATTTTTTGATGCACAAGTTCAGTCAAGCATAATCTAAGTCCAGTCTAATAAGCATGATTCCTTCTATTAAAATATAACCCACAAAGTTCCAACCAAGAAAAACCTAACGCACGATCCATTAATAACATTATGTGGTAATGACCTTAGAACCCTTTTTTTGATAATAAATTTATCAATATTTAAACTTTTTAAGATTTTTTTAATTTAGTACTATAATTTTTTAAAAATTAATTTAATAATTAAAATCTTTTTAATTCAAATTAAAAGCTATTTTTTAATGTAATATATTTACTAAATATAATGTAAATGTCTATCTATTGACTACATAAAAAAAATAATGTTTTTGACTTTGAATTTTAAAATTTTAATTATTAAATTAATTTTAAATAAAAACTGAACACTTTTAATTGTGATATCTTTTTTTATTCTCATAAATATAACAACTACTTTAAATATAAAGAAAAAAGATGGAATTTCCATTAGATAAATAATATTTAATGTAATTACTATGATACCCTTACTTTTTGACTTCTCATACGTGGACGGTAGGGACTTTGCCAGGGGCTTTTAAGCCCCAAAGATTCGGATAATACAAACGCACGAGAATCACAGTATCACAAACATCAATTTATAAATTGAACCGAGGCTTAAAATAAGTAATTATAAAAACTAGAATTCCTTGGAGTGAACAATTAATTTGAGTCAAGTTAAATCTGATTCAATCATGTCACATCAAATTGGACATTAGGCCTACTGCCTCAATTTGTAGGCTACGTTTGACCGATTGGGTTAGATCAAATCCAACAATATAATCTGGAGAATATTACGTCACTCTTTATATAAATATTTTAAAAAATCACGCAGTTTGTATTTAATCACAAATTGTCCACATATTCAATAATTAGTAAAACCAAATCATATTTCAAATAATATATCCGTTTTTGTAATTTGTATAGTAATATTAATAATAAACTTATTTCTGACTAAATAAACATGTCAAAATTATATATTTAATATTCTATTTAATGATAATTGAACTAATTGTGAACTAAATTGTGTTAATTTAAATAAATTCACCACTCATTTTATAATAATGTAATTTAAAGTTTTAATTTTTTATTTAAAAAAAGATAATTTAAATTCTAATATAACTTAAACTCGCTTAAATTTAATGTGGGTCTCGATGATATGAAAATAACATATTTAAATCTCAAATTAAGAATCAAATTTAAATATTTTTAAAAAAAATTGGATAAAAAGTGGACTCTCTGCTAATTTGGACTCCTAGATCAATTAACAATGGCCGCTCGTCTTCGGTTGCCCACTTAAAAAAGTTAAAACATTTCTTCCTGAAAGTTCCTAGGAAGTCTTGATAGCTTTATTAATACTCTCGGTCGATGTACCTACTTAGTATCAAATTGACATCCATCTCATTTCTAGACACATACTCATGATAGAATTTAATTCTTTACGGTGAAAATCATCACTAATCATATAAGCAATCATGTTAAATCATCAAGAATACTTAGATCTATTGCAGAAATGTACCTGAATCCATGAAAATAACGTGATTCTTAAGTCTTGTGGTTATTCGTCTTCCAGGTCAATATGTACGTCTATTTTTTCTCAAGAACCATCACTTTTCTGACTAATGGGACATCAAAAACATAATCTTACATCTGACTTGGGGACTATAACCCTAATTCTTTATATAGTTTGTTTTATTTCTATTTTGGCTGATCATAAAATATAAATCAGATTATTGGGTCTCTACACATTAAAGCCCATAATTTATTAAATGTCATATAGCCTAAAGCCTTTAACCTTAATAGATCACTTTAACCGGGCTTAACCTTATGATGGCTCATAATATACAATTAATTTATATGTATATATGCCCACATGTTGGATTAAACCCAACAATCTCCCACTTCGTTCATATATATATAACTCCTTTAATTGTACATCATAACTTAACCTTATGAGCTTAAAATTTGCTATCACTACTAAATACATCTTTAATCAATCTCGTTCATCAATTATATTAACATAGGATCAAAGCTGTTTCCATTATACACATATCATAACTGAACCCATCAATGGTCACATATGGCAATATAATTGAACAACATAGATCAAGCATAGATGTGTAGCATGGAAATTACATTTAATGTGATCTTAATATGCCTACTTCCAACTAGTCCAAATTCCTAATTCCTTATTCCTTAGTGAGATCAACCAAACAAACTTTAAAGTTCAAACAAATCATAAAAGTGTCAATAACTGAAAATCATTCGAAATAACAAACTCTCACTAAAATGACATATCTTCAATAGATACAATACCCATACGAGCGACATGCTTATGAAAGACCTTTGGTGGTAATCCCTTAGTGAGCGGATCTGCAACCATGGAGTTTGTCCCAAAATGTTCAATAGACATTTGACCATCTGAAACTCTTTCTTTGACAACCAGGAACTTGAGGTCTATATGTTTTGACTGCTTTGAGCTCCTATTGTTGTTGGAATATAGCATTGCTGACTTATTGTCACAAAATAACTTTAGTAGTCTTTCAATACCTTTTATAATGCGCAGCTCAGTGACAAGATTCCGCAACCATAATCTATGATTGGATGCCTCATAACATGTTATAAACTCCATTATCATAGTGGAAGAAGCTATGAGTTTCTGCTTAGTACTCTTCCAAGAAATAACTCCTCCAACTAGCAGGTAAATATAGTCTGATGTGGATATCTGACTATCTTTTCATTTAGCAAAATCAGAATCAAAATACCCAATGATCTCTAGTCGATCCAACTTCTTGTATTGAGCATGTAATCTTTTATTCTCTGCAAGTACCACATAACTCGTTTGGCTGCTCTCCAATGATCCATTCCACGAGTGCTTAAGTATGTGCCCAGCATTCCAACAATATATGCAATAACTAGATGCGTACTTGCTTGAGCATATATTAGACTCCTTACTGCTGAAGCATAAGGAATCTTCTGCATCTCTTTAGTTTCAACCTCATTCTTGGGGCATTGGCTGAGACTAAACTTGTCTCCCTTAGCAATAAGGGTATCACCTGGTTTACAATCCTACATATCAAATCTCTTAAGAACTTTCTCGATATAGCTCTTTTGTGATTACTTAAGTATATCTTGTTGTCAGAAAGCTCTTAGTTTTGTGCAATAAGCCTATATCGTTGCTACCAAGCAGTATGTCATCGACATATAAAAACAGAAAAATATACTTGCTCCCACTAAACTTATGGTATATACAATAATCAACTGCATTCATTTCAAATCCAAAAGAAAGAGCAACTTGATGAAATTTGCAATACCATTGACAGGAAGCTTGCTTGAGCCCATATATGGATTTCTTCAATTTGCAAATCGTTTGCTTTGGTTCTCTTGACACAAAGTTTTCTAATTGCACCATATAAATTATGTCATCAATGTCACCATTAAGAAACACAGTCTTTACATCTATTTGATGCAACTCAGGTTGAAATATGCCACAAGTGCCATTACAGTTCTAAAAGAGTCTTTTGATGAAACCAGAAAGAAAGTCTCTTTATAATAAATGTCTTCTTTCTGTGTAAATCCCTTTGCAACTAGACGAGCCTTATATCTCTCTACATTGTCCTTCGAATCCCTCTTAGTTTTAAATATCCATTTGCAACCGATGAGTTTTGCACCTTCAGGCAATGAGACAAGATCTCAAACATCATTGTCTTTCATGAACTTTATCTCCTCATTCATGGCATCAATCCAATTTTGAGAGTTAGAACTTTGAATGGCCTGATGGAAGTTAAATGGATCATCTTCCACAATGCCAATGTCAACCTTATGTTCTTGGAGAAATATGATGTAATTATTTGGAATCACACTTCTCCTTTTTCTAGTGGATCTCCTTAATGACACTAGTTCTTGAGGTTGGTGAGTTTGTTCTTCTGGAATAATTTCTGTAATCTAAACAAGGAGTTCCTCAACATTGTCTTGATGTTCTAGGTTTGTTACTTCGACAACATCAGGAGTAAAACTCATATCATTATCAACAACAACTAGAGGAATATTAATATATTCCTCTTTAAAGACAATGTCTCTCACCTTGTCTCCCCTATTAAACTCAACATCCTCAAAGAACCGGGCATTTCCTATCTCAAAAATTAACTTTGCAGTGAGATCATAAAACTTATAACCCCTAGACCTTTCAGAGTATCAAATAAAATAGGAACTAACAGTTCTGGAATCCAATTTCTTTTCACTGGGTTTATATGGCCTCGCCTTAGCTAGACAACATTAAATGTGCAAGTGCTTCAAACTGGGCCTTTTGCCCATCTAAAGCTCACAAGGAGTTTTGGTAGTTGCTTTAGTTGGAACCCTATTGAGTATGTAAGCTGTAGTCTTTAATGCTTCTCTCCAAAGAGCTTCTAGTAGAGTAGAATGACTAATTATACTCCTTACCATGTCCTTCAGTGTTCTGTTTCGTCTTTCAACAATACCATTCATGCTAGGACATCCTAATATGGTATTATTATTTAACTGATCTGTCATATCTACCATAGTATTATTATTCAACTGATCTGTCATATCTACCTTAGTATTCACCACCACGGTTAGATCTGACACTTTTTAGTCTTTGGTTGAGTTGATTCTCAACCTCAGCCGTATAGTTTTTGAACACATCCAAAGACTAGGACTTACCATGAATGAGATACAGATGGCCATAATAGGAGTAATCGTCTATGAACATAATAAAATATTGTTGAACATTCCAAGAAGCTATAGGCAATGGCCCACAAATGTTTGTATGTAGGAGTTATAAGACGTCCATAACCCTATTGGCACCTAATTTCCTTAGGTTTGTTTGTTTTCCCTTAATACAATTAACACAAATTTCAAATTTCACATAATCAAGGGGACCAAGAATTCTATCAGACATAAGATGTTCAATTCTTTGTTTAGAGATATGTCCTAAACGTTTGTGCCATAATAAAGCAGAATTCTCATTAGTTAATTTTCGGTTTACACCTCTACATACATGCAAAGTTTCATTATATGAGACAACCGTATTAATCAAATATATGTTATCAACAAATGATAAAGAACCGGTACCAAAAAGCATTGAATCTTGAAAAAGACTAAATTGAACATTTCTAAATGAACAAGAGTAACCAAATTTGTCCAATGCAGAAATAGAAACTAAATTCCGTCTAAATGACGATACAACATAAGTCTCATTCAAATCCAAATAATAACTGATCTTTAACAATAATCTAAAGTTCCAATAGCCTCAACTTCTACCGCTTTACCATCACCCACATAAATGTATCATTCACCATCAATTGACTTTCGATAGCTTAGGCAACCCTGCCTAGACACACTAATGTGAGTAGTAGCATCAGAAGCTAGCCATCAAGTATGTATAGGTAGCGAAGATAAATTAACATCAAAACAAACCATAGGAAGAAATGTACCTTTTTTTGCACACTATGCTTGACATTTGGTACAATCCTTCTTATGTGCAGTACTTTCACAAAAAAAAAAAGGCAAAAGCCTTATTCTATTGCTTCTGTTGTTTCTTTTGTGGTGTGGCACTTACAGCTTCCTTACCCTTCCTTGTTTTCAAGTTCTTGTTCTTTGAGGTAGTTGTCAAATGAGCACTCTCTGTCTTCTCTTGCTTTAACCTTTCCTCTTCTTGCACACAATGAGTAATGAGCTCATTTAGAGTCCAAGCCTCTTTTTGACAGTTGTAGCTAACCTTAAACTGATTGAATTGTGCAGGAAGAGATATCAAAACTAAGTTCACAAGCAAGTCCTGAGACAGCTATAACTTTAGTTCCTTTAGTTTCGAAGCAAAATGTGACATCTCTAAGATGTACTCCCTTATGTTTCCTTTTTCTCTTATACCTCATTGAAATGAGATTTGCCAAAATCATATTTATTTCAGCCTTTTCGATTTTGGCAAGCCTCTTTTCAATTTTCTCAAGGTAATCTTTGGCAATAGTTACCCCTTCAGACATAGTGCCCCTGAAGGTTTATGGAATAACACGCTTTATGATCATAAGACTCATGCGATTTGAACGTTCTCACTTTTCCATGTCCTTCTTATCATCAGAGGAACTGTCAACCAATAGATCAACAGGTTGTTCAATCCTTAATGCAAGGTTTAGATCCATAACACCAAGAACAATCATAACGTTCTCTTTCCATGCCTTAAAGTTAGTGTCGTTAAGCTTGAGAATTGAATTGATGCTAGCAGTAATAGTAGAAGAAGAAGAAGCAATTGAATAGAGAACAAAACAACCAACAAATAATGTTAGCTCCCGAACTTTTTTCTTATTGAATTAAGCATGATTTGTATTAAGTATGAGGTTTTGATAGAAGACAATTTTTCTACTTGGAGTTAATCACTATGAAGTATCTTATGTAATTCGGGATGTTGAGACGTTGATGTATTGTGGTTTGAAATGTCACTCCAGCTTTGTAAAGAACTCTTATCTTTTGATGTTAATGAATTATGAATCATGTATGGATGATGTTGTGTGGAAATATGGAGTTGCGTGTGGATAAGGTGGAGATAATGAATTGTTGATACATAAGTGAGATGTTATGGAAAAGAAAGATAGGAAATTATAAAGAATGAGAATTAGTTGTAAGGAATGAATTAAATGAGTAAAGATTAGAGAGTTGAATGAAATAATGTTGGTAGATGAATTATCATAAAAGGATATTGCATAGAGGAAGTAAATTCGGGATAATCAAGAGTGAAGGTAATGTTAGGAAAGGTGTAAGGATATTTTTGTGTGATTTTTAAGGTGATGTTAGGAAACGTGTAAGGGTATTTTTGTGTGATTTTTGTCAACTTCGTCGCGGCGAAGCCAAGACTTTTGCCGCGACGTAAGTGTCCGAGTGGTGTTATTTTGTTTATTTTGGTGACTTCGCCGCGACGAACTTCACCCGAAGGGAACATATGGGATTTCTCTCATATGTTCGCCGCAACAAACCCGCCATGCCTCCGAAGGAGTTTTTAACTTCCACTATGCCCACACTTTAAGCTTCATGATCTCATGTCCGATGACAGGTACAATATATTTGAGTACATAATCATAAGAATGAATTGTCGTTTATCAATTGATCAAATAGGAAAAATTTTAGAATGGTATATGAATGACGATGAACAGATGATAGCTAATGAGGGTTCAAAAAGAACAAAATTGCAGGGGAATACGTACACGTTTTACGGTCAAGGGTTGGATTCCGAAAACAGGATGACAACAGAAGTGGTATCAAAGCATAAAGATGAATCGAAAATAGTTAAGGAGATTTAATTGGAACACGCTCACGTTTTATGGTTTAAGGGTTGGTTTTCGGAAACGGGGCCCAACAAATAAACTCACATAAATTTCACATAATCATATGAAATCAAATCATGGTAAAGCCCTTTATAAGATACCTAGCACAACATTGATATTTAGTTTTCAAATAGAAATATTAACCTGCAAATGGCACTCTTGGTGCAGTAATCAAATATTGATAATAACAAAATTGTCAAACAATTAACCTTTCTTTGGTCGATTAATTGTTCACATAGCTAACCTAATAATTGTTACATATTTATCACCATAGATGTACATGTTTCGGCCAAAATATTGACTTTCCTTTGGGCTGTTCAATATCCGCATGAATTACACATACACAATCATCTTAATATTATGAAATAAATTAATTTACATAAGAGAGGTTACTTTGGCAGCATATTATTTCAATTAATTTATTTCACAATATTAATAAAAGATCAATTATATCAATATTTGAACATACCTTGAACAGTCAATTTGAACATTGGCTGTATTAACCTTAGTTAACCAAATTCATTTTTCATACAAAATATAAAAAAATATAAACTAAAAGTGCGTGTAATTAATTTATACCAAAACATCATGTGTGAACCGAATATAAAATTTGTAGAAATAGTGGATGTACTATTTAACCAAATATCCCATTTGTTTCTAAAATAGACTTTAAATTTTTTTTGTTACGTATATAAAACTTTAAAGATGTTTCTAGTTCAAAGATGTTGCTCCTGTTCTTCACCTTGTAGTTCTGCTTCCATGGCTTCTTGCCATCCTTCCTGTGGAACTTCTTCTTATGATAGAC
>JAOSBL010000009.1:10847838-10861521 GCA_027568915.1 Erythroxylum roraimae
TAAAAGTGATTGAATGTGATTGATGCATTCCATTTCATGAATGCATGAAATATAATGGCAGTTGTGACCTGAGTAGCTACCGATCAGAGTTTAAAGCTTATCGAGTGAAAAGAGCCTCGAGCTCAGACAGTGATTAAGGGCCCAAGGCCTACTATGTAAATTGCGCCCTGTATCCTCTTCGGATAAGGGGCAGTTATTAATGAGCCCAGTATCTAAAATAGATAGGAGATAGTTCAGGCACTTGGTCACAACAACGTAATAATTGGAAAAGTGTCTCATGAGCATTTCATATACATTTTTTCAAGTATGTGGATTGTTTGAAATGCCAAATATTGAATTGCTCTTACATGTAAATGTGATATGTGTTTAACTATGCAAAGTTGTGAACTATATGTTATGTGAATTATGTGTTATGTGACTAGGTGAGCCATCGATGATGGTCTTTCATTGAGTTCGCCAAACTCATCCAAAATTTGCAAATATTTTTCAGGATCAGAAAAATGTCCCGTTAGGCAAACGAGAGTATCCCTACAGTATACAAGTAAGTGATAGAGGTCGGGATCGGTTCACGTCTGCATTTGTGTTTTCCTATCTTTGTATAAATTTGTATATTTCTAAACTATTGTACAAATGATTTATGTTGTAACGTAAAGATATTATGACTAAAGTGTTTTGTATTCGTAATGGGCCCCAAATGGATATTGAAATTCTGTTGATTGTATGCTTGAAAATGTTTATGAATGAAAGTGGGCCCGAATAGATTATGGATTTCGCATATTGTGTTTGTGGTTTCAAAAAAAATTATACCGATTTTTGACCGACTGAGTGCCCTAGTATGCCACCCTTGCAGGGCTTGGACTCGGATATCACTCCTAGATGTCGGGTACGTGTCTTGCGGGAGTGGAGTGCTACATTAAGGGCTAATAATGAGAGACTTTATATATTGTAATACATGGAAGATAACACTTACTGTAAGTGGACCTATCGCCATGATTCATATATTTAGTTTCTTGTTATGTTTGATGTTGGGTTAAATGAACCAAGTGGGACAATGTAGAAATTTTCCGAAATCCTAGGATATCCTTACTGTTTAAATCTGGTCCATTTAATGGTTTATCCCATTAATCATGCAAACACCCATACACATCATATACATCTTATGTGATGGGCAGAGATGAAAAATGGATGAAATTATATATTTTGGGTTCCTATCCTCGACTTCATGCAAGAAAACGAGACACCATTGGATTGTGGAGATTAGAGGCTAGAAGATTTAAAATTGCTCATTTTGTTCGTGAGAACGTTGTTGGACAGAGCTTGTAAGCAATGGCTGGAGGTGTTTTAATTTACTGTTATGCTTCCACTTGACGTTTATACATTTATTTAGCATATATGAAGGTTAATCATACGTAATGTATTTTTGTGTTTAAGATGCATGCTATAGTTTAAACATGACAATCAAACAAAACATGTAATGCCACAAGTTCAGGATAGAAGTTTCAAGATACAAAAATATAAACATATGCTGCAACTTCATGATAGAAACTATTTTTTAGTCTCAAGATAAAAACTTGTAAATACGTATGTCATAACTTTAAAAGATAAATATATTCCTTGACGAAAAATAAAACTTAAAGGCCTGTGAATATACATTAAGAAGTGTCATTTAACTAAAAAACACAACTTAAAAGTATTTACATAAATATACAAAATAGAAAAACAGACAAATTTAGGTTTTGATATGATATTAGATGAATTGTTTTGGTTGGAAAAACAAAAAAAGTATTTACATGAGAGTCAATACTAGTCCTAGTTCATGACCTGTTCATGTTGTGTTGGGTAGCCTTTACGTACATTGGATTCTGTCTTCGATCTTGGAACCTGTAAATAAAGCCGAAGAGACTGTCAATTATTTGTTCACATTCCCTTTTGCTTTTAAGATTAATATATAATCCATACATAACTTTATCGTGAACCTAACTTGGCCTCTAATTTCGATTATTTTTTCATAATTATTATTGTAAATTATGTGAATTTTAAAATAAAAACATAAAATGAGGGGAAAGGAGAAGAACACGGGGGAGTTATAAACTAATTGGGTCCCATGTGCGTGATTCATTACCAAAAATGGGCTTTATTACATTTTTATTTATATTACGTAAATTAGTGAAAAAAAATAGAAGTCAAGATTTCACTTTGACCCGCTGTCAATTTAGTTAATAACGGTTGAAGCTCGCGGGGGCACAAAAATTGATGAAGAGGGATCCTTCCTTCCTTCCTACGAGTGAATTATGACACGAGCACGACTGTGAAATAATTACCCGAATATAATATTGTTTTTTTATTACAACAATAAAAGGAATTAAATCCCGAATCTTCTTTCTCACGATCCACTTCCTAATTCCATACACTGTCCTATTAAACCTAAAAACCGAAGCTTTAATGGAAAATTAAAAAGGTGGAGAAGCCAAAGAAATACAACAAAAGGAAGAAAAAAACAGTGAAAGTTGCGGAAGGGGAAGGTGTTCAATTGAAGCTCTGATGATTCTTTTCTGACTCTCAGAGATTTCAAAGTTGGAGGCTTTGAAAGGGGAAACAAAAATATGGGTATCTGTGGTGATGCCTGGTGGGCTCGCTGCCTTTGCTTTTATGTTTGGAATAACAAAAGGTGTGTGCTTTTGATTGTTGTGTGGTTACATGGCCTCGAAAGCTTACATGTGTCGGACTTGTCTCCGGTTTCTTTATTTTTTTTTGGTTGGAAAATTGCTGTTCATTGAAAGACTTTTTTGTTAGTTTGGTGTTTTGATGTGGAATTAGTTGGTGGGATTTTGTGGTTGAATTTTGGAGGCGTGATTGCAAACTGTATGAAGCGGCTATTAACGATTGCTTTTCTGAATTTGAATGCTGAATTTGGCTTCTGGGTTTTGCTAAAGTTGTTGACTTTTATCTGTTAATTTTTGCTTCCCATTTGTTTTCTTCCCCTGGATGTTAATGTTATTTGTATTTGTATCGGATTATTATATGTTGTAATTCGTATTTTTGAATATAGAAATCAGTTTCGTAGTCAAGCACTTGAATTTGTTATTGACCATCTTCTTGATCAATCGTTAGTTTTGATGTCATAGCAGATTCTAGTTAATTGATAAACTCTTTTCAAGTGATCTTAGTATCTTACATAAGATTTTGTTTTTTGCTTTTCCTGTTGTTTAAAGATTACTCAGTCCAGTGAACAAATATGAAGAGCGACTTTAGAATAAAAAGGCAGAGAAGAGGTAGAGTTAAACGAAATTTCGGAAAACTAGTGAACTGCCTGTGCTCTGGAGAGCAAATGAGGGCAGGGGATGATATGATACCTTCATCTGAATCTCTTGCCACAAAGGATTATTCGCTGGGTGCTTTCTCTTCACAAAATGGTGATGTGGAGGACCCAAAACCAGATATCAGAAATATTGAGGAAGCTGAATTGTCTTTGCGCGAGCGTGGTTCTTTGAATTATGAGGTTTGTTTTTCGTAATGTTTCTAGTATTTAAGTGTGATCACAGCTTTCTATATCTATTTTGGTTCCATTTACCCTGGATTTTTCTATGGAATACGAAGTGACTATGGAAACCATACCCAATTCAGAAGGCCCATGTGCTGGAGTTGGTCAATAAATAAAAAGTTTCATGCTCTTAGAAATTGTCTGATTCTAGTTAGGTATTCTTTTGTCTTTATTGTTGGTAGTATTCATTTTGAGAGTCAGAATCTCAACTATACTCAACTCAGACATGGTTTTTGCTAAAAGGAATAAAAAATTTGTCTGTTTTATCATCAATTTATATTCTTAAACCCTACAATTGATCGATATCTTAGGTCTCCAAGTGCAAATTGTAGAATTATGAAATGCCAATAATTGTGTGGGTTTGCTGCATGTTGGAGGCTGGTTCATGTGTTATTGACTTCAAGTTTATTAGTTTCACGTAAGCCCATATGATCAACAATCAAGAAATCTTGTTTTATTTTCTGGTCAGTAGGGGTTTGACCCTGAGCCACTGGGGGAAGGGGGTTGTACATGCCACCCAATCTAAGGCCTGTTGTCAATTTTGTACTCATGATTGTTTGATTATTTAAAAACCAGCACACCTGCATTTTCACAGGAAGCAAGGGCATTGTTAGGAAGAATTGAATACCAAAAAGGAAATATAGAGGCTGCTCTCCATGTGTTTGAAGGAATTGATATCAATGGCGTAACTCCCAAGATGAAACTTACACTTGCTAATAGAGGAGAACAGCACAGGAGACACTCACAAAATTATTATGCTCCACCAATGTCTATACATGCTGTCAGTCTGCTAGTAGAAGCACTCTTTCTAAAAGCAAAATCACTGCAACATCTGGGGAGGCATAAAGGTGCTTTTCCACCAATGCTGATTCATTCATTTTGTGCTTTCTAAAGTCTTTCTCGTTTAATGTTCTTGTGTTTTTCGTATTGACTGTTCAATTTCATGAATTTGTTGTATACATCCTATGTAAGCCGTATTATTCTTATGTGACAATTAAGAAAAAGAGATGACATGTATGGGAGTGCGATAAAATTTTCACCTAAAATCCTAACAGATGCAGCAAAGAGAGTATGACCCAAGGCTGCTTAACGGTTGTGGACTTAATTGAATTTAAGCTGAGAAATCCTTAGATTTTCAGTTTGTTTAGTTAAAAAAATTATTTCTTTCCATTTCTCTTTAATGGAAGACTGATATGGATTTAATGATTATTCATTGCTGTTTGCTATTTATAACATATCCTCTTCTTTGCAAGCGTGAGCGTGAGTTCCAAAGTAATAAGGTTATCTTTGTATCCTATGCTAAAAACTTCACAAAACAGAGTTGGATGGAGGAAATACTGGGTCTAGATTCCTACAAATGAGTTTATTGTTTGGTTAGATTCTTCTTGTATAATTCATAGTTATGTGCGAAATTTGTCGTTTGCAACTTTTCTAGTACAGAAACTGTATAATGAACATCTCATAAAATGTTCCTGTTCCCTTTTATCATGCAACTGCCAAGCTGGTTGCCTTGTGTAGCCATGATTTGATATATACAACCTATGATCTTACTTTTGCTTTCGTTTGGATACCTCTTCAAATTTGTTGTCTGTGTTGCACTTCCTTCCCCCTTTCTACCTGCTGTCTGTTTCTGTCTTTCCAATTAATGTGCAATTTCATTTTAGCCAAATGGTACTGGAAAGAATAAAGTAGAGATTTGGCCTTATAATATTGCTAATGCATATATCGATTCCTTCTTGCAGAAGCTGCACAATCTTGCAAAGTTATTCTGGACATAGTTGAGTCTTCATTACCAGAAGGCTTGCCTGAAAACTTTGCTGCTGACTGTAAATTGCAGGAAATTTTGAACAAGGCCGTTGAGTTGCTTCCAGAACTTTGGAAACTCACTGATTCCCCTCATGAAGCGATTATGTCATACAGGCGAGCTCTGCTCTATCAATGGAACCTTGATGCAGATACAACTGCAAGGATTCAGAAAGAATTTGCCATTTTTCTTCTGTATGGTGGAGGTGAAGCCAGCCCCCCTAACCTCCGTTCCCAGATGAGCAGTTCATTTGTGCCAAGAAACAACATAGAAGAGGCTGTTCTTCTGCTAATGATTCTTTTGAGAAAACTTTGTCTCAAACGAATTGAATGGGATTCATCAATCTTGGATCATCTTTCTTTTGCTCTTGCGGTGGTGGGGGATCTAAAGTCACTAGCCAATCGTATTGAGGAGATGCTTCCTGGCATTATTGATCGGAAGGACAGGTACCAGATTCTAGGCCTCTGTTATTATGGAGCAGGTGAGGAAATGGTTGCTCTGAACCTATTTAGGAAATTACTGCATAAGAGTGAGGACCCAGATTGCATCCCAGCCTTATTAATTGCATCAGAAGTTTGTGGAAAAGCCCCAGAACTTGCTGAAGAAGGGATAGATTATGCTCGTAGAGCACTTAAAAATATGAAAACCGACTGCGATCAGTTAGAAGGAGTTGCCAATTGTTTGCTTGGTGTGTCTCTTTCAGCAAGTTCTAAATCGGCTGTTGGTGATTCTGAGAGGTATACAAAGCAATCTGAGGCACTTCAGGTACTAGAGACTGCAGGAAGAATGACAAGCATGCAGGGCCCAAATATACTTTATCATCTCAGCGTAGAAAATGCAGATCAACGGAAGCTGGATGCAGCATTGCTTTATGCAAAGCGATTATTGCAAGTTGAAAGTGGATCCAGAATTAGAGGATGGTTACTATTGGCTCGGATTTTATCAGCTCAAAAGCGGTTTGAGGATGCAGAGGCAGTCCTTAATACTGCATTGGAGCTAACTGGGAAATGGGATCAGGCAGAATTATTGAGAACCAAAGCTAAAGTTCAAATTGCTCAAGGACCGCTAAGAGGTGCCATTGAGACATATACACAGCTTCTGGCTATTATCCAAGTCCAGAGTAAGAGTGTTAGGTCTGGGAAGAATGCACATAAGGTCAGTTAACCTACTCTAAGTTACATAAACATTGAAAAGAACGTAACTCCTTTAAACGAAGTGATCATTTGGTCAGTAAAGTTGAAGTGGCCATTTTGCGACATCTTTGACCGATGTAGCAGATAAGTGGTTTTTTTTTTCTTGACCGTGAAAGGCTGTTGTGGATAGTCCTTGATCAAAGTGATAAACTGGGTTGGAGGTAGAATATAGGTATTAATTACTGTCAGAAAAATGATGCAAAGATCTGGAGCTAAGTGTGGTGGAGGGAAGGTTTGGTGAAATTTCGAGTAGAAATTAAGATTAGACAATTGGAAATCCTAGATTCTCTTCCCAAAATGTTTTTGGTGAAATTTCGAGTAGAAATTAAGATTAGACAATTAGAAATCCTAGATTCTCTTCCCAAAATGTTTTTGTATACCAAATCTTATATTTATTGAGAAGATTTTTTTTAAGGTAATTAATGCAGCTACAGTTACCTTTTTACTATAATACACTCGTAAAACTTGAAAACACATTTTGTTGTCAGGCTAATGTAAACCTTGCTAAACGTCTGGAATTAGAAGTGTGGCATGACCTGGCTTCCGTCTACATAAGCTTATCAAGGTGGCACGACGCTGAAATCTGTCTTTCAAAATCAAAAGCAATCAGTTCTTATTCAGCCTCAAGATGCCATACAACTGGTATGTTGCACCCTTATCTGGATTTTATTTTATTTTTTTTCCCTCACAGCTTCTCAACCTAGAGTTAGCAGACAACTTTCTCATATTTTCATCCTAGGAATTTGAACTTATTTGAGAAACTGTCTAGCTTTCTATCGTTAACTGCTCTGTTATTGCTCATTGCACTAAAGTCAACTTGATATATTCCTGGATCCTTTAGCCTCTTTCTTCTTCAGATATTCCTTGATCCTTCCTACCTTCTTAGGCACAGTCTAATTTCTTTGAGATCCCTTTCTCGTGTTAAAAGAATCAAGTAGTATCAAAATAGCTTGAGATATCTGGTCCTTTGCAACTAAAATAATTTAAGAAAAACTTGATATGTTGTATCGTTTATGAGACATTTGGTTGGTGTTTTGCAAATATCAGAGATAGAGTATCTTGGTTTAGGTGGAATTCAGAATCTGAAATTCTGAAGTAAATGGCAGGTTTACTTTATGAAGCAAAGGGTCTGCATAAAGAAGCGGTAAAATCCTTTGTAGGTGCTCTGGATATTGATCCCACCCATGTCCCAAGCTTGATATCCACAGCTGTGGCACTTAGAAGGTTTGGTAACCAATCAAATGAAGTGGTAAGAAGCCTGTTGATGGATGCCTTGAGGCTTGACAGAATGAATTCATCAGCATGGTACAATCTTGGCCTGCTTTATAAAGATGAGGGCGCACCTTCATGTATAGAAGCAGCCGAGTGTTTTGAGGCTGCAACATTTCTTCAGGAGTCGGCTCCGGTTGAACCTTTCAGATAATGTAACATTCAATATATTATCATCTTGTTCTCATGTAATATCCATGTACTCGGAACACCTGCAAGGAATGATAGAAATGACATTTTCCTATACTTCTCTTTTGTACTTGTTTGTTAAGTGCAGGCTGCAGAATTTTATCATATTTTCTTTCAATATATATACATGTACGATTATACATGTGAATCGTGGTTATGATTATTCTTGAAAATAAACGTGTTGTTTAAATTAAAAAATATATATTATTTCCAATTATGATGGCCACGATTGAAATAATGTGTGAATAAATAAGACTTATTAGAAAATAAGAAATCTAAATGAGTGAATATAGTTATTAAAGCACTCAAAATACTTGCATAACCTAAATTGAATGTGTTAATTGCGTATAAAATTCTAAAATATTCAAGATTAACCATTAAAAATTGATTTTGATTTTACACATTAAATATATATTTATATTAAAATATAAATCACAAAAATATGGTTAGAAAAATAGATAAGTTGATTATTGTCATAATTTATGAAAAATTATTGGTTAAAATGGAGATTTATTTTAAAGAAATTTGAAATGGAGCTGATTATGTAGACCCTTGTTTCAATATTATCATAAAAGGCCCACACTTACAATAGAATAAAATTCAATTCAAATCAAATAGTGGATGACATGTATACGATAATAATGAATAGACAAAACATTATATTTTAGAGGAGAGTCCTCAATTGAAGAGAATAGAGAGGGGAAATAGGGATGAGAATTTACTTCTACTTTGTGAAGGTAAGACGAAAGCCATTAATATATTTAACCTTATGATAGCAATTTTTACCACCTGTTTCAAGATTCTTTATTGTTGCTTCAGAGTTTTACTTTACCTCTATAAAAGAATTATTAATGCATGATAAATCAAATACAATTGTATAATACTATTAAGGACGAGGATGAGAGCAAAGTGTTACTATTTTGTTAAGCTATAGGACATACCTAATATAATAGGTTAACACCTATGGGCCCAATTCCTATATATATATATATGTAGACGGTAGAGGTTAAAATTTAGTTGGATGTTAATTAATAGAATGAAATTTAAAAAACAGCATAATTTATAATGGAATGAAATGTAATATAGCGAAAAGTTATTTGAGAGGGATGAAAGAGTTCATAATATAACGTAGTGAAATGTTGTTTAGAATATGGATGTAATGGAATGTAATGTATAATAAATAACTATTATGCTCCTAATATTAAAATAATTATTATAAAAGGTTTAACGCTATGAATTTAAAACAGAAACTATGTCTAATTAAAAATTTACGGTTCAAGTCACAACCGTGACAAATAATTTTTTAATATATTTTCTATTTTAAAATAATAAAAATTTTATTATTAATTATATACAATTTATTATTAATTATACAAAATATTATTATTAATTATTTAATAAAGTTTATTTTCTTCTATTATATGTGATTTATATTTAAAAATAATTTATTTATATAGAAATATATACAAACAATTAAAGAATAATTTTTATTTTTCATTAATAAAAAATTTATTAAATTTTTTGTTTTATTATTAATTATATACAATTTATTAGTAATAATATAAAATATTATTATTAGGGTAAGGAGAAATAATATAAAAATATTATTAATTATATACAATTTTTGTGGATCGTAATAAATGAGTATGGGGAAAAGAGGTTAGAGTTAGAAGAAATAATTGGTATTAAGAAAAATTATTAAGGGCATATTAGGTAGTATGTATTTATTAATTTATGTTCTATTATAAACCTTCCGAATCAGAGGTTTCTCATTTTCACTGTTTAGGATGGAATAGAATGTAAAATGAAACCCTTCGTTTCCATCTTATTCCATTCCATTTCATTATGAAACTCTCAATTAAATGATGGAAGTGTGTTACGTTCCATCCCGTTCTATTACTAACCCCTTAACCAAATAATGCCTTACGCATTAATACCTTGGTGAATCGAAAATGATACAAAAGAAAAGCCTGGCAAAATCATATAGGTTGATATGACATATACAACCCCCTCTTTCATTGAGGATTTGCGACACGTCAATTCTCTGTTCTAGTTAGTCTGTTCTTACTCTATTATATTAAATTTCATTCATATATTTATGTAAAATTCATGTAAGTATATGGATGAGATTTAATGAAACATGATAAGAATATTATAACTGAAATAAGAGATCTGATCCTAATTTGGGAAGGCTTGTAAGCTGGGGTTGTGTAGTTGTTTCAGATAACATGTTTCAAACGTATTCCTTTTAATCCAATTCATATATTTATATAGATTTTACGTGATTGTATGAATAAAATTTAATAAAATATAGGAAGAATTGATTAACCGGATAAAAGAATCTAATCATCGTAAGCAGCAAGGTGGTGGATTTATAAGCCCTCTCATTTAGGTCTAATAAATTAAAGACGCAGCCTCCTCTTTTTCGATGTTTGTTTCATGTTGGTGGCGTGAATCAAACGAGTAATAAAAGAGGCTTAAAGACGATCACGAGTAAGCAGCTTTGTGACGACCAAGTAGGCCTACGAGATAAAACTATTGCTTACATCAGACCCAATCAACCATCAGCACCTATCTCCGCCGTGAATGGCTGGTTTTGCTTCGTCAGATGGCCCGCCCGTTGCTTTCCAAAGCATCTAGTATCTTTTTTCTTTGCTTCTTTCACTGTCTGTCCTTATCCTACTTCGATTTTATAAGTCCTTGAGGATATAGTACGAAATAAAGCAGATTTATATGGACTACTTTGCAAACTAAGAAGAAAGAAAAAACAATCTGTTGTTTTCCTTTTCTGAAAATCGTTGGCTCCAATGTCCACTTAGATGCCGACACAGTTCCCAATGAAATTAAGACAAGACAAAGACAAACAAACAAACTCGGTGTTATAGAGAGAGACACAGGCGCGCTCATCACTGAAAGTGTTTTCATACCTCAAAGTTCAAACTTTGAAACCTTAATCCCGCCCCACCATAGTGGTTGTGGTTGTGTACACTAAACAGTTCACAACTTGAAAGGGTATTGTATCATATTTTGGGGGTTAGTCAAGAAGGGAAAGAAATGGAGGATGGGAAGATAGAGGAAGCAGGTCCATCGGCGGTCGCTGGAGTTGATGACAATCATCAAAGACAAGTGGACGTGACTGAGAAGGCAACAACTGAAGTTTTAACCCGTGAGGATGATGATGGTGATGACTATGATGAAGAAGATAATAACGGAGCTTCTGTTACTGCCTTTGTACCTGGTCCTTTGCTCTCTCTAAAGGAGCAGATTGAAAAAGACAAGGTTTTAATGGTTCTTTTGATCCCGTTTCTTCCGTTTGCCTTCACAAGTCTTAATTCTAGCCTTCTTCCTAATTTCTTGCGGTCTTTAAACTTGAAGTTTGTATTTTTATTCCGTTTGTTTTCTTATAAAAGATCCATTCTGTACCACTCTATATTACAAATTTACATTATGTGGGGAGATGCAAATTTGTGCCTAAAGTTAATGATTGTGGGAACTGGGGAGCTATAGCTGCCAAATAGTTGTAAAATCTTAAAGAACAGCGCAATCCATAAAACATTGTATGTGTATGCTCTTCTTGTTCAAGTTCTGCGTTGTTTCTGCTCCCAAATTTCCCTATTTTCAGTGTCATTATTCTTAAATGGGGGTATTGATTATTGGATGCTTCTCTTCTGTTGCGCGTGTTGCAGGATGACGAAAGCCTAAGGAGGTGGAAAGAGAAGCTGCTAGGTTGTGTTGAAAGCGACTTAAATGGTCTGTTTAAAGCGTATACTTATCTTTCCGCATTTTCCCTTTCTACTTGTATTGCTATCTTGTTTCGAAGGATCGCGGGGTAATTTTTCTCTTCTTTTAGGCCAAATGGAACCTGAAGTCAAATTCCACGCGATTGGAATTTTATCTGATGATTTTGGGGAAATAAACACACCCTTGCCTGTCAATGAAAATCACAATGTTGGTCTCTTTTTTTCTCTCAGAGAGGGATCTGGATACCGTATGAAGTTAACCTTTAGTGTTCTACACAACATCGTTTCTGGCCTAACCTATTCAAACACCGTGTGGAAGGCAGGGCTTCAAGGTGCAGAATTGTTTATTCCACTTCATTTGCAACTTCTACCGTGACGTTAAGCTGAACATTTGTTATTGCCTATATGATTCTTTTCCTCGCAAAGCAAATACAGCCTTCAAATGAATATGCAATATCATCGTGGACTATATGATTCTTCTTTTTTTCCACATTTTTTTCTGATGTGAGGCAGTATTTTGGTTCAAAGCATAACCTTAGTTTCTTTGCCAAAAATCTGAAAGCATGTGAATGAACATGCAATATCATCATGGACTACTAGATGATTCCATATCAAGCAGATATCATTAAATGTCTCATCATTACTAGCTACTAAATATTTAGAACTTAAGGGTTAGGGTGATGAAGACTCTGACCTTGAGCATCTCATGTCAACAATACCTCATTTCAATTTTCAACCTCTAATCCATCAGAGTTTAAATTTTCGCTGCTGGTTATTAACCTTCATGATTGTACTTCCCTGGACTCTCAGTTGATCAAAGCGAAGAAATGCTGGGTACTTTTGCTCCACAACGTGAACCATATGTACACACTTTGAAGGAGGAGATAACTCCATCTGGTTTGCTAGCAAGAGGAACTTACTCAGCAAGACTCAAGGTGAGTCAAATTCTTCTTGCTCAGTAGCTTTACGCTCAGGACCGGCAAAGTGATTGTTCTCAGTTTGGTTTGTGGGCATTTGCTTTCAGTTAAAATTTTGTTTTTGAAGATAATTTTGATTATTTATTAACTGCTGCTATTTTTGTGGAGAACCTGTAATGATGCCATGCTGCGGCTAGGCCAAACCTTTTTGTTAGTATCTGGAAAACTGAATGCATGAGGTAGCAGAGAATGGTATTGAATCTTCATCTGATGCAATTTGGGGTCAGTAAGTGAATAATGAAGACTAGTAGTTGAGTGTCCTTATGATTTTCTTTCTCTCTGGTGTTTTGGCAGAGGTGTTAGTTCTGGAATGCTCTACTACTGAAAAAGTAGAGCAACATATTCGTATGTTTATGTAAAACCTTAAATCCTATTACAAAAAATTCTAAACGTAAAAGATATTTATTATGCGTTTTGCTTAGTATATTCTGTTGCTGCCTTATGCAGTTTGAAGACGACGACAGAAGATGTCATATGGAGCTCAAATATTCGTTTGAGATCAAAAAGAAAAGCTAGCCAATGTTTTCTGTCACTCAACATAAGTTTGATCTCAGAGATGTGCTTTTCTTCTGGTTCTTTTCTTGTCTACATCAGCCTACTCTGGATTGGATTCTCCTCACATTTTCCTTTCCAATATTTTTATTATTTTGTTTTCTAATAGGGTCTGACAAACTGCAAGTAAAGTAAAACTGCAAGATGATGTTTGCCTGCATAAGTAGAAGTAGAACCTACTTTACTTAGGGCATCTCCAACCAAGGCACCAAAACACCAAATTTGGTGTTTTGGTGCCAAATTTGGTGTGTTACTATTCATTGCACCAAAAGTACAAAAAGACAACTTTATCCCTTTATTTTTTAGCATTTTCCTTTTATGTGTATGTTATTAATTTGTTTTTGCAATAATATTAAATATATTTTGTAAATAATATTAATTTAATATAAAGTATATATTAATTAATTAGAATAATGAT
>JAOSBL010000009.1:10866516-10877516 GCA_027568915.1 Erythroxylum roraimae
GAGCAAGAAAATGCATTATCTTAATTTCTATTTGAGCTCACATGTACTGAAAGTTCGGGTCCTAAGCCTTAATATGGAGACGGAATGTTACAACAAATCCACGTATTTCTTTAAATGAGAGGTTCCACCTTTTGAACTCTCGACTAAAATCTTCTGACAATACTTACATTCAACTTTTTTTTACTCTATCCATTGATCTAGTCTTATTAAAGTGATTATAAACTTCACTTTTTAATTAACTTTGAGTTGGAATTCTATCTTCACTTAGTATCGGATTAGAAGTCTCCACTGTTGTCTCTGGTACTAGATTACAGCTCTCAATTGAAAGAATATGCTCATCCATCTGAAACAATCAACATATAAATATTATGTTTTTCATAATCATAATTGAATAGATATGTTATTCATAATCACAATCAGTTATCAGTGACTTATATGGTCATATATAAGGGTGCGTATGCGATCGTGTAAGCCATCACAATCACACACGAGCGTGCATGTGTTTTTGCGGACCTGCACGGTCACTTACATATGCATGTATATGATCATATAAGCCTATAAAAATGCTTCACTGCTGGCAACAATCCAAAAAAATTCCAGTATTTCACGAATTCAAGTTTCAATCAAAATTAGAATACTACGAAGTAACTTTACTTTGGTGGGTAAGGGGTGAAGATAAGTCAAAAAACATGTAGTGGGGCAGTGGGAAAGTGGGATAGTGGGGCGGTGATGCGAGAGGAGAAGGGGAGACTGTAGCTGGAGGGAGAAGGGGTGGTGACTGGCGATTGGTGCGGCGAAGGAATGAGTGACAGTAAGGGCTTACAGCGATGATGAGGGCGAGAGAGAATAAGAGAGAAGTGAAAGTGGTACTAGTGGTGGCCGGTGGCAGCGGGGGGAGGGGAAGAAAGAAGAGAAATAATCCTAGTGTAAAAGTAAAATGATGTCATTTTATTTTGTGAGAAATAGAAGCATAAAACGATTTTGTTTTGCTTCATCTCACAAAGATTATTGATGGCTTAAAATAACATTGTTTTGTTTTATAAGTTAGTCGAGCCTCGGGCTCACTGGCCTAAACCCAAGGCCAACCCTAGGCCCAGTCAACCCAGGTCTGGCCCATGGTCAATGGGCCAAGTCAGCCGAGCTTGGGCTCTAAATTTCAACCCTAATTTTAAGTGTTGTTTTCTTTTTAATTTGTTTATTTCCTTTCACGCGACGAATCAATAATACTTCTTGCATACTCCAACCAAAAATCAACAACCCAGCCCCCTTATAGTATGGTCTAATCGGTGAAATCTTTATAAACTTTTCAATTTAATAAGATGAAAGTGTGAGTCACGGTGAAGAAAATTGTCATTGACAAATTTTTTTTATAGAATGAATAACAGTGAAAACGAAAATATCAAGAAGTAATTTATTTAGAAAATATGATTTATAATTTGCATTTTCGATGGTTTATCCAATATATATTTAAAAGATAATACATACAAATTTTATTTGTGTTTATTTTTGTAAGTATATGTTTGAAAGACATGAATTGGAATATATTTCACAACTTCATACAAATATGTGATAAACAATTGATTTCTAAAATTTATATAACTTTAGTTTCTTACAGAAAGAATATAAATCGCAAAATGAAAATTAGATACAAATATTAAACTTTGTAACATTATTCTCCTGTAAGAGGTTAACTTGTGAATGCAATAGAGGGCAATCTAATTCTAAATATGTTCCAAATGAAATTTAGTTTCATACCATTAAATATTATTTCAAGCATGGTAGTTAATCTGAATGGTTCATTTCATTAGCAAATGAAATCTAAATCTATTTGGTGCCAAATGGTAAGCAAGTATATTTTGATAACAATACTCCGAGACCTCGTTTGGTTAGCAGGAAATTAAAGTGAATTTAGAATATGATTCCTCGAAAAATAAATCTATGAAAAGGAAAGATATTCACATGTTTGGATATTTATAAGAATTCTAATAGGAAAGTTGGGTGTATTCTTATTATAGTGTTTGGTATGCAACAGTATTTTATGGAATGTAACTTAATTTTGACTTATGTTTCCAATTATATCCCTACAAATCGAAAAAAAATGAAATCATTAAATAACGAAAAATATGAACTTGAAGATTGTCGATTGAAACTTCTGAGCACAAATATTCAAAATCCTACTAACGAGATAACAATAAGAATAGTTGAAGACAATATTATGAATACTGGTACGTACCGGACCAAAATCGATATAAAATAAAGGGTGGGTCGTACCCGATTTAAATACCGGTCGGTACCGGCTCATTTCGAATAGTACCGGTTAGTATTTAAAATATCGACCAAATACTGGTCGCTACTGAAAATTTTAAAAAATAGGGGGACGTTTTTGCGAAATTTTCAAAAATTTTTAAAACTTCCCTCCCTTCCTCCCTCTTATCTCTTCTTCCCTTTTTTTCAAAGTTTTTTTAATTAGTTATTTTATTTATTTCAACTTTTATAATTATTGTAAATTTTTAATTTTTAATTTTTAAAATAATAATAAATACTTTTATTACTAATATTAATTATAGATTAAATAAAACTTAAAAATAAATTATTTTATTTAAATTTATTTTAATATTTTATATAATATTTATTAATAAAAATGTTTTATTTTTTAAAATAAATAATTTAAAAATTATTATTTAGAAACCAATATTTATTATATATATTTTTAATTATTAAATCAAAATTTATTTGAAATTTATATATTTGAAATTTAATTATATTTTTTAATAATTATTAAATTAAAAATTAAATTAAAATTTTGATTATTATTTATTATTATGATTTTTGGAGACAGGCTTAAAAACATACAGCACAATTGTATAATATGATAATAGACTATTTTGTAATTTTTAAAAAAATTTAAAGATTATTTCATAAATTTAAAAAATTACCCGAAATGGTATTCGATATTAACCAATACTGATATAGTACCGTACCAGAACCCAATCCGGTACCAAGTTCGATACGGTATTCGTAACATTGATTAAAAAGGAGGTATGGTTTTATAAAAGAGTTGTTATAAAGTTAAGAAAGAAGGAAAGGTTAAATTGGCTGGTGTAATTTTTAGATTAAATTCCTAAAAAAAGTTCTAAATATCAAAAGAGATTATGGGATTTAGAATCCGCATAAAGTGCTACTACTTTCTCTATATTAGGAAAGTTTTTACTTTCCTAAGTACTAAAAAAAAATGAACTAAACGTGATAATATAAATTAAAAAAAAAAGAATACTTTCTTAAGCAAAAATTCGTGCCAACCAAACAAGATCCTAGAGTAATATGATGACATGGAAACTCCCATCAAGTATATTTTGACAACAATACTTCGACGAGAGTAATATGACGACACGGAAACTCCCATCATCAAGTTGCATGTCGAAGGTATCATTTGTTTTGAGGTACAAAAGACAGTTCCACAAGATGAGCATTAAAGTTCTTACCATCTGTACCTCTCTCTCAGGAGTAGTGGGAACTACAATGTTACTACTGTTATTTTTCAAGCTTTTATACAGAAATGGATTATTCGCTGAAGTATATATACAGTTGAACTTTTAACGAAACATCTACCATATCAATCTGCCTCCTTGTTCAATCTATTGTTGCTACCATTAGCCAACCGCCTGTTATTGCTCAAAGTCTGAGTTTTTCGAGCAACAGATGGAACCAGAAAACAGTTTGGAAGGCAAGTTCCTCCTGAACTTGGTTCGAATAGAATACCTGACCATGTAAGGGTCTTGGGTGAAGCAAACAATCTCTTCCACTGTGATGGCTTAAGTACATGTTTTAGTGTTATAAGAAGCTACCAAAAAAAGTTTTTAAAAAAATGATGGTAGTCGGCTACAGTCATGCATTTAAACATCAGCTGACAAAGGCACAACAGGAAACTAAATCAATTGAGGAAACAGCCGAGCCAAGTTAGGATGGTAGTAGAAAGGAAGACCATGGACAATGCTTTCTCCAAACAAGAATTACTTCTGTATGATTGGTTATAAAGGGCAAGGAAACAGGTGCCTCAAAAATGTGGCAGTATTAATCCACTGCAGCAACTATCACCAAAGTCATCAGTGGAACTTGAGTCCAATAACAGCAACTGAGACAACAAAAATGGCAGGTTATTTAAAAGAAGAGACTAGTCATACCTCAAATGAGTCTTCAAGGTTCCATATGTAAAGAATAGCAGATATGCCAACGTGATCAAGTGTTAAACAGTAGACCAATTTGTTACACCACGGGAGCCTAGTTCTCATGACAAGAAGGAGATTGGATAATGCATTAGTGAAGATTTTATCCAGCAGCCACGAGTGTCCAAGTTGAACTTTATAATAATCTCTTCATCATTTTGAACCTTTTAAGATTCTATTTCTATCATTTTAGCAACAAGATGATTTAGGCCACTATAAAGGAAATATTGGACATAAAAGAATTCATGCTGCATGAAATGCAGTTATGCAAACTTAATTAGTGTTTGCTAAACAACTTCAGTGAAATCAAGAAATCGCAGTTAAATAAAATTTAGAAAAAGGTTTAGTTAAAGTTGTTAAAGAGATATGATATAATTTTCTAGTTCTAGTACATAATTATTGATATGAAGAAACGAAGAAAGTAAATACCTTCCAAGCTATATCCTATATATAGTTCAAGAGTGTATCAGTTAGAGAGTTTTTCAACCTACAGCTTTGTCCCAAGTGAACGTCTCCAAAAATATATCTGCAGTCACCGTAGGGTAAACAGGGTTAAAAAATAAATGTGCACCAACAGTTGACATAGAAAAAAAGAAAACGATAGAGGGAATGACCTGTATTCACAATATTCAGGCCACGCACACATAGCTTTCCCGTAGTCCCAATAGCAGTCATCATCTCTCAGAGGCCCACGTTTAGCTATTGCAGTAGTACATCGATGAGCATACACAGATAAATCAATGAACAAGAAAATAGTTAGAAAGACTCACCTTTTGTCACAAATTTTGATTTGGCATCAGGATGAATGTCATGCCACATCTGGAGCCACAACTCCCGCATCAAAACTGGAGATTTAACAATGTTCCTGTGATTCGCTGTAAGAAGATATTTTCAATTTAGTTTGTATAGTTATGTTGTCAATTATCATGTCAAAATATAAGCCATTAATAAAGCTCGATTATAAAGGATATTTTAAGGGAATATAAAAAGAAACAATACCTATATCGCCTTTCAAAAGCAACAAATCACATATAAACATAATATACACTGATTTTAATAGCATATCTATTTAAGATATGATGGTATTCGATATTTGGTCTTATCATCTGGTTTATAAGTTCTGGTGCCTAAAATCCCTCCAGAATTTCCAAAATATTTTAAATTTAAACAAGATAAACATCAAACCGACTATTACAGACTTCTAGAAATAGATATGCTCATTTACTAAACCCCATTTTGAAAAGCCAAGATCTTTAGCTACCGCATTAGTACTGCCATGTGGAATGTTAGTAACCTTTATCAAGCTCCCAAACTGCTGTCCTCTTTCCTGGAATACTTTCAGAGTCTTCATAATAGGTAATGTACTTTACTCTTGGAGATCTAGTCATGTTAGGAGCTACATCAGACCCATGTGGATGATCCACATTCAAATCCACTTGAATGTCAGATCCATCATGTTCAGTCTGAAATTTAAGAAGAAGAAGCAAGATCAATTCTCAAACAGGCTTTACATTTCCAGTAAGAAGTTAATCAAAAACTACTCAATAATAGAAAACTTTCTTTGTTCGATTTACAAAATGCCTTTTCTTTTGAGTAAGATCAACTTTTGATAGGAAGACATTAAAAAACAAGGAAAGATGTCGTTGATAAAAGAACTAGCAAATAATTTTCAGTATGAGAGATCTCATACACGTTCTAAACAAAGACAATGAATAGGTTCACCATCAACAAGGAAATATGAAAATCTAAGATGATTAATTGTTTTAGATATGGATGAAGGACTGTATATCTGTCATGTAATCATAAATAAATATATTGTCACAAGAACCTAAACACAATAAAATACAATGTCAACAGCAAGTCTCAATCTTACTTCGGCTACGCAAACAAAATTGATTCTAATTTTAGATAACTGAATATCCAGAAAGAAATGACAAGCTATTTTGTCTCATGTGTTCCCATATTATCCTGCAACTACACCCTTATCTTCCCAATCACATGAAAGCTTCATTTGAATTTCTCCCTTAAACCAACCCCATTTTCATTTCTTGTTTATTTCTCGTAACATTCATAAATACAAGTAAGACGCACCTGAGGGGCCCTAGTTATATTAACTTTTTGTCCAAGCCAATTTTTGCACAAAGAGAGGGAGTTATATGGTACCTGCAAAGGTATAACAAATTGGCTGAAGCCGAAAGCAGTCCTTATTACTACTGAAATTATTATACATCAGTTAGAAGATCAAATATTCATAAAACAGCAGAAAACCAATTTAAAGATATATTCTTGTACTTACTGTCTCGTCTCCACTTGTAGCTCCAGGATTTCCGTCAACCAGATTTCCTGACCTATAAGAGTAACTGTTCTGTATCACAACTCATAAAGAAATTGAATCATTTCAAAGTACATTTCATATATTGCCAACTTCTAAATATCATTGTACTCAACAAGTGGGATGCTAAAATCTATTCATATAGGCCTTAGACTACATTTCTAAATTTAAAAATACACAGAAAAGTCTACCAAAAGAAGAGCAGATGTAAATAAGAATCTCGTGGTGAAGAGCAGTTTGTTAGCATTACATTCTATTAGCATCTCTATGCTTGTGTGTAAAGAGTAAGGGGGAGGAACATGAACAACATATCGTGAGACACTCTTAAAAAAAAAAAAGAAAAAAAACTTAACAGCAGCTGTAGGACAATTGAGTTAGAAGGATTGACAAGTTGTATTTGGTACATTAATGCATATATCATCTGATTAACTTTTGGAATATGTTGAGACCCGTTATAATTAGCAGTATAGTAGGAAGAGAAGGTTTGGGCAGATTAGTAATTTAAAGAGTGTGTAGGGATTTTGAGGGAAATATGTGGTGCATCATGATGAATCTGTTATGAAAAATATGTACTGGGGAGGTTGGCTAGCCCTCGAAGTCTAGCATATCAATATACAGAGTTTTTCTTCATCTTTTCTTTTTCTCTATTTTCCTTATTCTTTCACTGTTTAAATCTCTTTTGTTAGTGTTGGTGCTTGGATTGGAGCTTGTTAGGATTTTTGGATCCTAACAATTTGGTATCAGAGCAGTTGAGGTGCTAGGATGGTGGTAACCAGGATGGATTCTAGAGTTGACAATATTGAAAAGGAGATGCTAAAGTTTGTGGAGGATTTGGGAACAGTGGATGAAAAAATGAACACCGTAGAGAGGAAGGTTGACAAAATGGCGGGGGATATTGTATCTTTGTTTGAGTGGATGAGGCAGATTCAAGAGTCCTTGGGACATAGAAGTCAGGAGAAGACACCACGAGAGGAGACAGAGGATATAACAGATTCGAAGAGTCAGGATGAAATACCCATAGTGGAGGAGCCGACGAGGAAGGAGAAGACTCATCGGAGGTTGGAGATCCCTGTGTTCTACGGTGAAGACCCTTTTGGTTGGTTATTCAAAGTAGAACGATATTTTGATCTTAATGGAGTTCTAGGAAGGCTATCGGCGGTAGCAGTGTGTATGGAGGATGATGCTCTGAGTTGGTTTTTGTGGAGAGAAGGGTGGTCGCCGATGGGTGATTGGCAGACTTTTAAAACAGCAGTGGTTCGACGCTTTGGAAGTGCCCAGGCAGGAAATCCACTAGCAGCTCTTATGAAGTTACAGCAGATGGGTACAGTGGCAGAGTATAACCGTGAATTCGAACTGGTGTCGTCGATGTTGAGAGGGATTCCAGCAGAGGTGGTGACTACAACTTTCATAAATGGACTGAAGGAGGAAATAAGGACTGAGCTACAAATGGTTCAGATAGATTCGTTGGTGCAACTTATGGAAATGGCTCAAATGACTGAAGGGAGGAATTGGGCTCTGTTGAATCAGACTGTACAACCCATAAGGAGTGCTAAAACCCATAGTGGTTTAATTGGGTTTGGCAGTGGGGAAGTGGGCAATAAAGCTTACCTAGCCCATGGTAAAAACCCAGTGTCTTCTTCTTTCCCAAATTCGATTTTAGGAAATCCTAATCGGCTTCTGGATGGAAATCGAGCTCCGACGACAACAACAACACCCAATCAAAGGTTAAATCCTTACCCGAATAGAACACTTGAAGGACCCCAATCGTAGGGATTCCCCTTATCCATTCAAGCGGTTGACAGCTGATGAGATTCAACGGAAGAAAGAGTAAGGGATTTGTTACCGATGTGATGCCAAATTTGTACCGGGACATAAATGTGGCGAAAAACAGTTCCATATCCTGCTGAAGGATGAAGAGCAACCGGAAGATTTGCAAGAGGAAGAAGCTGAACTAGTTAATCAGGTATTAACTATTAAACCTACTCTTGATGTGGACTGTCCACAAACTTTGACTGAGTTAGAGCTGTCGGCGAGTTCTGTGATGGGTATAACAAGGCCTCAAACTTTTAAAGTGAAGGGTAGGATTGCAGAAAAAGAGGTGATAGTATTGATTGACAGTGGGGCTTCTCATAATTTCGTGAGGGAAGGATTAGTTGATGATTTAGGACCGGTTGTAAGCAATACTAAACCTTATAAAGTGAGGCTTGGAAACGATTGTAAAATCCAAATTGTAGGAGTTTGTGAATCAGTGGAAGTGGTCATTCAAGGTACCTCCATTAGGCAAAATTTTTTGCCTTTTGACATAAAAAGTGTTGACATAATTTTGGGGGTTGAGTGGCTGCAAACGTTGGGGGACATACTCATTAACCTTAAGAAACAGGTTATGAAATTTAGAAGTAATGGAGAGAAGATAAAATTCTATGGAGAACACTGCTTAAATTCTGCGATGGTGTCTTTAAAAACCATTTTGAAAATTCTGCAACAAGGAGGCATTGGTTATATGGTTGAGGAAAGAAGTGATCAGGATGTTGTAACTGAATTGTGTGAGTTTGAAGTTGTCCATAATCAACAGGTTGAATTGACTAGTATTACAGAAGAAATCGCAGTGGTGTTAAGGGAGTTTAATCAGGTATTTCAACCAATATCGGGGCTACCTCCTCAGCGTGACATTGACCATGTTATTACCTTGGAACCAGGATCTAAACCACCAAATTCTAGACCCTATAGATATCCCTTTTACCAAAAGAATGAGATAGAAAAATTGGTGAAAGAGATATTAGCTTCTGGTGTGATCAGAACAAGTACTAGTCCATTTTCTAGCCCAGTTTTGTTGGTAAAAAAGAAAGATGAAGGCTGGCGTATGTGCGTGGACTATAGAGCTTTGAACAAAGTAACTATACCTGATAAATACCCAATTCCATGCATTGATAAGATTTTTGATGAGCTAGGAGGTTCTGTGGTGTTCTCTAAAATTGATTTGAAGTCTAGCTATTACCAAATCAGGGTTAAAGAGGATGACATACCTAAGACAGCCTTTCGAACACATGAAGGGCATTATGAGTTTAGAGTCATGCCCTTTGGGCTGACAAATGCTCCTGCTACTTTCCAATCATTAATGCATAAAATATATAAACCATATCTAAGGAGGTTTGTGCTTGTGTTCTTTGATGACATTCTCATCTATAGCAAAAATCTAGATGAGCATGTTATCCACCTCAGATTGGCGTTGCAAGTGCTGGTGGAAAATCACTTAGTAGCCAATTTAAAGAAGTGCAGTTTTGGACAGCATAAACTAGAGTATTTGGGGCATTACATTTCTGCAGAAGGGATTTCAATTGATCCATTGAAGATAGAAAGCATTCAGAATTGGCCGGTTCCAAGGGATGTGAAGGCTTTGAGGGGATTTCTGCGGTTATCAGGACACTACAGGAGATTTGTGAAGGGGTATGGCAACATAGCAAAACCACTCACTAATCTGCTGTGCAAGGATAAATTTCAATGGTCAACAGAGGCACAACATGCTTTTGAAGCTATGAAGAAAGTGTTGACCAGTACCCCTATATTAATTTTACCGGACTTCACCAAACCTTTTGTTGTTGAAACAGATGCATCGGGAACAGGCCTTGGGGCGGTGCTAATGCAAGAAGGTAGACCTGTAGCCTATCTAAGTCAAGGTTTATCCCTTCGTAATCAGCTTAAACCAGTTTATGAAAGGGAGTTAATGGCAATTGTGATGGCGGTACAGAAATGGAGGCATTATTTGCTAGGAAGGCACTTTATTATTCAAACGGACCAACGAAGTTTGCATTTCTTAACTGATCAGAAGCTTTTGGTAGAAGAACAACAGAAATGGGTTACTAAGCTTATGGGATTTCGATTTGATATCCGTTATAAGCCGGGTTTTGAAAACAAAGCAACAGATGCCTTGTCCAGAAGAACTGAAGGGGAGCTAAAAGGCTGTATCAATGGGCTATCATGAGGAGTTGGACCATTTGGAAGACTTGGTACAACAGGATCCGAAGCTTAAGAGATTAATTCAGGATCTTTTAATCCAACCAGATGGTCATCCACCTTTCAAACTGATTGGTTCACGCCTCTTCTATGAAAATAGGTTGGTTTTACCCGATTTAGGACCACATCTTCATAAACTAATCAGGGAATTCCACACTACTCCTTCAGGTAGACATTCTGGTTTTTTCCGCACCTACAAGAGGTTATCTAGGGTTGTTTATTGGAGGGGAATGAAGTCTGATATTAAGCAATTTATCTTGTCCTGTGATGTATGTCAAAAAAACAAATATCTAGCTTTAAAGCCTGCAGGGTTGTTACAACCCCTACCTATACCTAACTTGGTATGGGGGGGTTGAGAGATCATCATGATGAATCTATTATGAAAAATATGTACTGGGGAGGTTGGCTAGCCCTCGAAGTCTAGCGTATCAATA
>JAOSBL010000009.1:10877616-10888883 GCA_027568915.1 Erythroxylum roraimae
TCATGATGAATCTATTATGAAAAATATGTACTGTGGAGGTTGGCTAGCCCTCGAAGTCTAGCGTATCAATATACAGAGTTTTTCTTCATCTTTTCTTTTTCTCTGTTTTCCTTATTCTTTCACTGTTTAAATCTCTTGTGTTAGTGTTGGTGTTTGGATTGGAGCTTGTTAGGATATTTGGATCCTTACAGAATACAACATTGAGGAGCTATAACCAGTAAGGTGCCAGCCATCATATGCAAATCACTGTATTCACTCAGGAAAAAAACAGAAGAAAAAACCCCAACACGCATACCTAGTTCACAGCTCAATTCACTGTATGAGAAAAGCATCCTAACCTTGAGATAAGAGATCCTTCAACCTCGTAAATGACATCAGTTATAATCCAATTATCTGGGTAAGGCTTGCCACTTGGTGCAAAATAATAACCAACCTGCTTTGCAAATTTCAAGATACATAAATCACTGTCTCCAGGTTCGATCCAACAACTATCATAGAAAGTGCACAAATGCATTTAGCTACCGCACATTAATCAAGAACAACAGATAAAAGACAAAGGAAAATGAAACTGATTGCTACTGTGAACTTTTTCTTATACCTATATTTAGGAGGAGATTGTATACAAGAGAAACACTACATCTTAATTTAAAACCTTAAGGCATTGAGTTATACTCTCATTCTTGTATATAAAGCATTATTAATTCTTGTTTCTAATAGATCTGAAAATTTTACATACTTAACACCCTCCGCCTACGCTAAGGAATGAGCATCTAATATTTGAAATTTGCAGAAAATAATATTTGTATGGACAGGACATAACATTTTTGGGAAGACCCATCATCGAAGTAGCTTGAGACTGATATCATATTATATTTTTTGGATATTTCTATTTGGATGAAGGAATGCTTTATATACATATGGAGGAACATATCTCAAATCAAAACTTTTGAGCGTTGAGTTATGGTCACATTCTTATATATAAACCACCATTACTTCTTTCTAGTTGATGTGAACATTTCGCATACGTAACAGTTACAATGAAGATTAAGTAGAACCATTAGGACAATATGCAATTGATTCTATCAGCTGGAATAAAAAAGAATGGAAATGATGTCAAACCAGTTGCTTATGTGACTTTGGCATTAGACACAGACCGATACATGAACTCCAATAGTACAATAAAAAGAGAAAAACTTCTCTAATTAGAGATAAAGGTAGTATCACAAAAGAAAGTTATTCTGATTTCCAAGTTTCAACATTCACATGGAAGAAACATCAAATACATGAAGGCAAGTGCTGGACATATTGTATGTGAGAGTAAAGGAAAGAAAATTTTAATTTGGAGAAACACAACTGCAAAGGTTCATAATAGGCCTAGTCATGGCACCCCAAAAAAATATTCATTCCAACAGGGACAATCCTGAAAAAAAAGTTATCACATTCAACTAGAAGAAGGTTTATACCTCAGTCTTCAAATCAACTCCATAGATACAAAAGACATTTTTAATAGGCGGCCTGTCCCATGGTGTGAGTGGATTCAGAACTGGATCATCATGGTATGACCTGAGAAACATGGAGAAACTCAGATTTCTAGAATTGAAAAAAATATAAAATAGTCCATATAGGCCATATTGCATCTAGTCTTCACCATCAAAGAATTACTCAATGCCTTCACTTCTTTGGGCCATGCATATCAAATTAGTAAATGTCCCTCTAGTCTCAAAGAGAAAATGTTTTTCACTTTTAAGAAAAACTACTATTGCAGACTACAGATGATGAGCTTTTTTCATTACTAATATTGAAGAAGTTTTTAGAAATTGTATCATGAAATCATACAGTAGTAATCACTACCGAATTTTCTGTTCACTTTATTCCTTCTCTAGCCTTTGTGTTTGGAAGTGGAGGGGTTGCTGCAGTTAAAAAGATCAACCCCTTGAACAAAAGCTTCCCAGCTTAGAACCAACTTATCAGGAGGTGGTGAAGGCTTGTAATAGTGACAAAAAGTTCAGAATAATTTCCCAAAATAAATTGTTGGAAACAAATCGAATGGGGTTTTGAAGGGCAAAATGAAGCTGTGGATTAAAGGACAACAAAATAAAAGGCAACTTTCAGCACTTAGCTTCAAAGAAGCTTCTTAAGTAGGCCAGGATGACGCAAGTAACTGCCAAAAGTCATAAGGAAGATGATTACTTGTGTAACTGGTACAAGAGCCTCTTGATATCAGAATCATAATCCTCTATAGCTTTGAAAAAGGTCCCATCTGATATTTCATCAGCTGAAAATGACAACTGAAGTGGAAGACCATATCCGATGTTAGACACATTCACTCGATTTACTTCTGTGATTGATGGATAAGCATCAATTGCTGTAGATGTAAAAAATTGAGTAAGGCACATGTACATCACAACAGCATTTTATTCATAAGGGAAAACTAGAACCCTTACCATGTGTAGAAGGAATTTCAATATTGACAATATTTGTGGGCCACCCAGAGTAGACTTCTTGTCTGTCACAATGATATGGATGATGATCCTTCTGAAAATTCCCAGAGAAATGCCTCCAATATGGGCGATCAGCTTTACAGTACTTTGAGAAAGGTAACATCCATATTGAAGACGCAAAAGAATTGAACATTAGTCGAGCAGTTCCCTGGTACCTTGCCAAGTATGCCATATTCATTTGTTAAAATGGTTACCAACATCCAACAAGAAGTTAATATCCTACCTAAAAATTCGAACAAGCCAGAAAATCTCACTTTGCTTAAACAAAACACTGGCAAGAATATGCAAAAAACCTACAAGATTAAAAATCACATTATTTAAGTGACTTCAATTCAGAAATCATACAATTATAGGCTTTACTGTAGAGTTCATATAGCAAGGAAAAGCTTAATGAATCCAACTTAGATAAGTTAGATAAAGTTTTGAAACATTCCCTACAGTCTAATATCACTAAAATTTGTTATAATTGCAACTAACTTGAGATTTTTTTGCAGTGATATGTCATCATACATACATCTGTAAATATAAGCTGACAAAAAAAAAAAAAACTCATATTGATCAACATGAAGATTCCAATTAAAGAAGGAAACATGTGAAAATAACCTAACTAGGTTACCTCAGACACGGGAAGACCAAATGTGTTCCCAAACAATGTTGCTTTCAATGTCTCGGTTGAACCAAGAAGAGGAGAACCTGAAGTTGGATGATAATACAATGCTAAATGTACTCTGACTCAATTCTATATCTTTTAAAAGATTGACTGTGACATAAGCAATCATACCAACAGCAAAATATGCGTGAATATGCTCATCCAGCCATTCATTGTAATGTTTTGGAGCAATTTCTAGCTTTAGCCATTCCAAGAAGTAGCGAAAGACATGGTTACCCAAAGAGTGAGCAAACACTATAGAAGGTCCACCACGAACTTTGAAGTTAGTCTCAAATGTCAACCTGCAA
Organism: Erythroxylum roraimae; assembly: GCA_027568915.1. Classification (NCBI taxonomy): domain Eukaryota; kingdom Viridiplantae; phylum Streptophyta; class Magnoliopsida; order Malpighiales; family Erythroxylaceae; genus Erythroxylum; species Erythroxylum roraimae. The sequence goes on from JAOSBL010000009.1 coordinate 10,881,075, forward strand.
ATAAGAACAAAAGAAGAAAGTCTTAAAGCCCCTGAATTAGCTGTCAGGAATCTCTACACTTAAACTGCACTTCTGCATAGTTTATATATTATAGAAAGTTTTCTATAGCGGTGGAATATGTATGGTTCTTAAAATTAAAAGTGGAACAGAAAAGTGCATAATTGACTTATACAATATGACACTATAAAAATAAAACATAATCTGATTACATAAAGTATTCTCTTCAAGGAAATCATTAACTTTGACAGAAACATTACTTTCTCTATCATTTCACAGAAACAACATTTGGCTTGAGAAGCGAGAACATAAAGTACAAAGAAAAGATATACGCACTTAAGCCGATGGAAATACAGATCTCGCTTCTCAAGCATTGAAGGTGACAATCTCCAGTCATAGGGAACCGCAATAATTGCATTAGCTTCAATACCAAACTGAATACACCACTTAATCCATTCCTTCCACACAGAAGAAAGAGGACCTAAAAAGCATAATGTAGATCGTTTATTCCAGAAAATAGGGAACACACTGCATTTATGTAATCATCACCATACAAGACATGATGTATTATTAGAGAAATTAGTTAAACCTGTTATGTAACCCGGATCAAGCTCTGTGATAGCTGAAAGACTGCTATCAGGCCGTGACTTGCACTCAGGATGATCTGTTTGATTGTAGGGATCCAACACCATGCATTTAAGCCAACAGTTGACCGCAGAAAGTAGCTACACATGACAGTAATTGCTATTAAACATCTACAACCTTATTTCACCGTCAATTTCTAGATTTTTTTTTGCACGATTTTGTTCACTACTTATTGAAGTGTTCAATGGTTATAGAAACTAATAATACTATAACAGGTAGAAGGTTTGGAGTATCTGATTTAGCAACTAACAAGTAGCGTCCTTTTGATCTCTCAAATTTAATAACAAGTAGCGTCCTTTTGATCTCTCAAATTTAAACTAGTAAGCAACCTAAAAAACTGACGAAATAGCTATTAATAACTGTCAAAAGTAACAGCTATAGTTAGAGCCATGAATCTCTGCCCCTTAAAACAAAACAAAGCATCACAACATCTGTTTATTAGACAAGTGTCAGGAGATCGTAAAAACTTCAAGAATCGATCATTATCTTTACAGAAGTAGAACTATCCATTACTGTAAGTTAAAAGTCAAAAAGTTTTGAAACAGTTGGAATTATCTTTTAAACACAAGCATTCTGTAGCTTAGAAAGGCAACTTTGCACACAACTTTCTATTCGAAGCTGACAGTACATAACAGAGAATAAAAGACTGAGAGGTACTTTGGTAGTGTCGAGCCAAACTAAGTCAAGGGGGTTGAAATCGAGAGGAGAGTAAGGACAATCAAGAATGGACCACGCTCTAAGCTGAGTAGAAGCAAAACCAGGGATTATAATCCCCGATATCTTGGAATAGTCTATCCCCGATATTCTGGAAGATTTTGCGTTAACCTCTCTGTCACTCATTGCGGTTGCAGTCGGTGCGCCGACGATCACAAGAACCACGATGACGGCTATATTCCTATGAGCTCCCGTCATCTCTTATCACATTCGCGCTCCCTTTCTGGTAAATTCTCTACTAGAGAGAGAAGAGAAATGAAGACGGAGAATGTGAGGTGTCGATTGTGCAACGGAGGAAAGAACTGACTATCAGTTTATAGTCTCTCTGTCTCTCAGTCTTTCACCTATTCTATGCGCCTTCCTTACCTGTCTGTCTCGGGGTCGTTTCTTGCGTAACTATCAGCCGAAACGGCGGGGAAAATCGTCGTTTTCTGAGGGGTAAATAATTCAAAACTGCGCCGTTCGAGAAAATCTATTTACGTCGTCGTTTTAAGTCAAACGGCCATTGCCGACTTTCTTTGTTTGTATTGACGCGGTGGCGCCAATTAAAATAATGATTTTAAGGGAAACGAAGGAACCGAAGCGAAGCTAATGGTGCTAAACGACGAGAGAGAGATCCAAAGGAGAGGATTCTTGAGTTGGACTCGATTAAAGCCGATGAAAGATCTTCATTTATGTTGTTGTTTGGTGAGAAATCGGGTTCAATGGAGGCCTCCTCCGCCTCCAGGTTTCGCTTCAGAGACCATGTTGATACCGAGAATGCGACCTACACTAGCTCCGATATGTCCTCCGTCTTCACCGAAGAGGATGATGATGATGAAGGGTTGGAGCTCGAGTCCATGACTGCAAAGGTAGGTGGCTTATTTCATCTTTCTATTAGTCTGCTAAGAATAGAATTTTCAAGGAATTGTTTCTTTATAGGGAATAAAGCGTCTGTGCACAGAATTACTGGAGATAAAGGAGGCATCGGATGAAGATTTTCATAGAAATATCATGTCAAGTTATTCGGCCTTTGTTGGGTACTTTACTTGTCTCTTTCTTTCTTTTAATAAATTTTGTTCTTTGGGAAGTTGATGTGGTTCAAGAATGGCAAAATTTTCTTTATGTAAGAATGATAATAAGGTTAGTATCAATTGTCCGTGTGGATATGCATCCGATGCAACTTATATAAGTATAGAGCTCTTTGTTTTCTTCCTCTTTGATTTTCAATACTTTAATCCTTTAGATTATTGCATAATATGTATTCCTAGATAATAAGGAAATGATATGTTTATTTCTTTTTCATGGGTTGACTTGATTATTTTTATCGTTTAAGCTCAAGTTGTCCCTCCTTTGCAAATGGCTGCAGAATATTAGATGAAGTAAAAGACATGGAGAAAGAACTGTTGCAGCTTAGAACCAATGTTTCGACACAGAAAAGACTTGTAAAAGAACTAAGTGATGGTGTGTATCTTAAAGTTTTTTCAGATGAAACTATACAAAGAATTATTAGAGATGCTGAGGATGATGAATTAGCTCCTCCAACTGAGTTGGAGACACAAATCAATGATGTTTCTGAAACTCTAGATGTGCTTCTCTCAGAAAACAGGATTTATGAGGCTATATCAGTTATCGAAATGGAGGAAGAAAACATACAAAGGGTAGAACTTGAAGGCAATACTCCTTCAGATGTGCTACTGTTGTACAATTCTGCAATTTCTGAAAGAAAGGCCATGCTTACACTGCAATTAACTCTGGTTGCCGAAAATCCTAGAATAGGTGCTCCAGAACTTCAAAAATCACTAATTGGACTTTGCAGACTGGGTGAAGGTCATCTTGCAACTCAGTTATTGATTAAATATTACCATACACGGGTTGCATCTGGAATTCGAGATTTGAGAAATTCAAAATCCTTCTTACATGTAGTGTATATCAAGGAACTCTCGAAATGTGTGTTTTCCATGATTTCTCAAGCAGCAAGGAGCTTTATACTGTTATATGGAGAAACCACTTCGTATACTCCAGAATTTATTCAGTGGGCGCAGGAAGAAATTGAAATACTTGCCCTTTCTTTGACTAAATATGTAATATCTGTCTCAGAAATAAGTGGTGGGCTCTCAACAGCCATAGAAGCTGTTCAGTTTGCCATATCTTATTGCTGTTTGTTAGAAAATCAAAGATTGCTGTTGCAACCATGTTTGATTGAACATGTTCGCCCTTGTATGGAAGAGGTTTTACAGAAACACATTGAGCATTTTGCTAAAGTTATCAGCATATTCACAGCAACTGATGGTTGGGTATTGGGTAGATATCTTGTATCTGGAATTCTAAATGAAAGCTATTCCTCTATGGTTGTGGGACAACAGCCAGAGTATTGCATGCTCACTAACAGTGGCCGGAAGTTCATAACTCTGTTGCAGGTTGGGTGGTTTATGTTTTTGACTAAGCATAAGGATGAGAAAACTTTTGAAAACAGGAATTTACAGTTAAAATTTAGTCCATGATGATTGAGTAATTAGCTGGATATGGTTTTCTGCAAGATCATCTATGTCGTTGATGCTGTCTAGGCACAATAAAATGATGGAGCATTATGCTATCTCTTACTTATCTTCACCTTTTTTTTAGCATTATTTGTTAGGAAGCCCATCAGACATGTATTTGGTGGAAACTGTCTAACATGTTAATTTAGTGGAGCTTTTCTTGATTATTCCAATGGCATGAGAAATCCTCAGATGCTGTTAAAGTGACCAGTGAGCATGGATAGAAAAGAAAATCCTCTAGAACTTTGACAAGTTTAGATAATAGTTGGTTTTGAGTCTGCCTCTTCAGAGGAAGGATTTTAATGAAGAGATAGAGTGCTATTGTTGGGAACTAGTAAAGGTTGATGAAGGAATTAAGCGTTCATCATTTTGCTATAATTAAAGAGAATATCTTTGATTATTTCCTTGCTTCTTTTTCAGGCTATCACTGAAGATGTTTCCACTTTGGTTTCGCTTAAAATGGAAGATGCCATAATTAGAGGATTAACAAGCCTCTTTATGGAGTATCTATCCATCCTTGAAACAGCCATCACCACAGAAACGAAGTCATCAGAAAAGGGTGCTTCCAAAATAACTTTGGCACAGTCAGTGCAACAACAAGCTTCTATTTTGGTGAATCTGTCAACTCTGAAACATTTCTTCTGTAACACTGTTACAAGCATTTTCAAGGGTATAAAGGGCACCAATTCTGAGCTGATAGAAAATGGTTCAGTTAGTTTTCAACAACAAGAACTTGATAGTTCTCTGCTTCTAATTGAAGAGGCATCTATTGATCTGAGAACACAATTCTGCCTCCAATTTATATGCAGAGTGTTTTCTCTTAAACGCTTCTGTAATCTGACCCCAGAAATGGGCCTTTATGGCAATGATGATCCCCATCTGGTTCATGATTTGATGCCTTCTACTCCCTTCCAGGTACACCTATTCTCGTGTCAAAAGAAATATGGTAACCTAGTGATGGTAGTCAGGATGGGCTATGTTGAACATGGATAGTTTTGGGTTTGTATTGATGATGTTTTGTCTTGCAGCGCTGGATTTGTCTTATAACCTTTAGGCTGCTCACCTATTCTTAGTTGTCATTTCTTCTTTATATGTATTTCCTCTTTGCATTTTCTTTTTCTTTACTATGTAAACATCTTTACATTTTTGCACAACATTTTTGTTTATCTATTGCTTGATGATTTGCAACATCAGGTGCTCTTTTTAGAATTGAGGAAGCTGGATAACCTTGCTGAAGATGATTTCCTTGAATCAAATTGGTTGACCGAGCTGATAAGGGAGCTAATTGAGGCCATATTTGTTTGGCTTTCAAACAACAAAGAAATTTGGGAAACTAATGGAAAGAATTTGAATTCCTCAAATTCCGATGTCTTCAATCAGGTGTGTTGCATTTCTTCATATGCTTGTCAATTTTGGCGATTTTACAATGTCATGCATCTGTGTTGGTGTCCTTGAGGTTATTGTCTCAACACACATGGGTTTATTCGCTCAGAAATCTAACTAGATTAAACTGCTTAAAATACTTCCAGTTTTGTTAATTGCAAAACAACTTATCCATATTCCGGATTATGATTCTTCCAATTGTACTGGAGACTGAAAAACAAATCAATTTATGCTACATTACCTGTTGAAGGCACAAAACCCGGTGAAATTGTTAATCTTTAGGCTAATTTCTCTTGGGAAAGGTCCTGTTTCTGTGTCGATTTAAATTTGATAGAATCAATTCTTCCTTTCAGAGAATCATAGTGCTAGTTTTTCTTGCATTGTTACGCAGTCTCAGTTATGAAACTTGACTGCAGTTCTTTGTATAAGACATGGTTGGCACTTTAATACAGCAAGATTAGATTGCTTCTCTCGTGCATCTTAACTTTTATCAGATTTGCTTGAGGTTTTGTTTGATGTACCTTTTTATGCCAAATTTTCCTAGAACAGTTTGTTCTGGACATGCACTTTATGGTAGAAGTTGCAAAGTACGGACGATACTTCAACGAGGATCCCTCTGGCCCAGCAAGTCTAATGAAATCTGCGTTTCTTTCAGCTGGACTGGATCCTGAAGGGTAATGCTTTGAAGTGCCAAAGATTAGTTGTAGGAAAATGATGGTGCTCTGTTCCGCATGGAGTTTTACTGAAACAAATTATGTGAATTCTACAGTTTCACCTGATGAAATGCAGACATTCAGTAATCTAACTAATTGTCTGTGCAGAGATACCGGGGATGTTAAATGGGCTGTTGAAGCTGGCACCAAAGCAATTAAAAAGCTTGTAGAGATGGATAAAACAACTTCACCTTCACATGATGAAATTGCTGGTGACGTTGTAGGGGAACTGGCTGAAAATCACGCTGAGCGTGCAAATGAAACTTTCAAGGATGCTATCTCTTCTATTGATTCTCTACAATTGGAGGAAGACGAAGAGGATTCAGATACATCGGAAGTTGTTGCTAACGACGTGGCCTTAGATGATTTGAAAGGCAAGAGGCGGAATGATGAAACTTCTAGAGAGCTGTTTGGAGTTTTTGAAGATAATGAATCTGAAGAGGAAGCATATGATACGTTCCAGAAAACAAGTTCAGCGGTTCAGCTATTGTCTGCAGATATTACTTCTGAAGCAGGCAGTAACCACGAGGAGACTCAGTGTCCTGCTAATAAGGTGGAACCCAACGCAGAGTCGGAGTCACTTCGGTAGAAGACTTGCAGCTTTTCGGTCGGTAGAAGGCCATGGAACTGTCTCTATTAACCGTAGATTTGTCAGGAAGAAAGTTTCATGCATTATAGAAAAGGGTTAAAGAAGCTCATCTTCAAAGAACTTGATCATGTCTGTTTAAGCATAAGAAATTAAAATTTAATTATATCTACCAAAGGAAGGGCCTCCAATGTGGGGGAAGTTAAACACCTGATTACTTATTTCGTAAGTTCATTAAGTCATATCTTTTCCTCGCATAGTTACTTTGTTTAAATGTATGGATGATATTCAGACTTAGTTTACATAAGATTCGATCTTCTATTTTGGTTAACCAATCTTTATTATATTTTATTAATTTTATCTATATATTTATGTAGCGTTTATATAAATATGTGGACAATTACCATTTAACAAAAAAAGGGTGTTCTGACCCAATTTACACGACTTTTGGAACCCTTTGTTGCTTACAAGTTGCAGCCTGTTGTGGCATGACTTGACTTTACATTGACATTTCCATGTCTTTCTTTTGGCTTCATGTCTTCTTCTTCTTCTTTATTTATTTTTTCTTTAGTTATTTAGTAAAGTCTTTTATATTTTAAAAATTCGTAGAAAATCTTTATAAAAATTCCTAACTAATCTCTTCCTTGAATTTTATTATAATTTTTGTTAATTTAATATTTTAAATAAGTGTTATTTCATAGGGTTAATTACAAAAAAATCATAAATTTTATAATAGTAATTCAAAATTTAAAAAATGATATTAAAATATTCAAAATTTTAATTTATTGCAAATATAGTTAGACCGATGCTAAATTCTTTGTTAATATTACTAAAATGACATATCACAGATCAGATTAAAAGTTTTCACAAATGTTCACTTATTTTTCATGTGATTATTTTATAAATTTAATAAATTTGGAGTTAGAATATCATAAATTTGTACCAAAATTGTCTCTTTCTTCCTCTTACTTGTCGTCATCATCATCCCTTCAAACTATATTTAGTTCATATTCTACATCTCTCTCGAGCCCTCTTTCCAATTCCTACTAGAAACCAAAACCCAATAACGTGGTGAATCTTATTTACTCATCTCTCAAACGAGATCGTACCTGGAAATGAAATGATCGTACTTGGAGTTCCTCGTATGGATACATTTTCCATATTCCCTGACCTGTAATGATCATTAAGTATATATACTAAGGACGAGTTGGGATGGACGACCACGCAATCCATCCCAACCGCCCATTTATTC
>JAOSBL010000009.1:10921133-10938682 GCA_027568915.1 Erythroxylum roraimae
GGAAAGTTGAAAGACATAATGTAGACTATTGGTTTTGTGAAATGAAATAAGGAGAAAGTAGTTTTCAAAAAAAAAAATTGTGGTTTTTCCATTGATACTTTATAAGTGAATAATGATATGATGCCATATGAAGTGAATGTAGTGATCGATCTAGCTCGCCCTTATCGTAGGATATGTACCGGAATGACCTCTGGGCGTCTCGGTGTATACCCTGCGGTAAGGGGGCGCTACATGATGAGTTTTAGTGAAAATGATGAATCAAATGAATTGAGGTTTGAGAGTTTAATGAAATCAATTTGGTATTTAAATTAGTGTAAAATGATGTTCCATTAGAAGAGGTGGATGCGGGAAAATTGGGAGTGAAAGTGATGTTAGAATACATGTAGAAACCATTGGAAATGCTCTTGAGTGAGTTGTGTTTCTCCAATGTTCGTTGGACGGACCTTCTCGGGTCTGGAAAACTTCCCAGCCTCGTTTATGTCCGTTAAACAGACTTTAGGTCCGCTGAACAGACCTTCACGGGTCTAAAAAACTCCTCAGCCCCGTTCATGTCTGTTTTGAGTGATGTATGTTTGCTGAGCGGACATTCACGGTACACTTACACAAATTTGAGATTTTGACCCTCTAGACGGCAAAATCTCTCTTCAAGTCTTCACAAAAGTTGTAGATCTCGAAGTCCTCTTCGAAAGCGTCCTAGAATGACATTAATCTGACATCTATAGCAAAATTTATGCCTTTTGTCCAAAGATATGTTTATTTATAGATGATTGACTCATTAATGTTGTCCCATGAGATATTTAGGCTTGATTGTGATCTTGAATGAGCCTAGCTGATGTTGGATTGAGTGATTAAAGTAAGGAAAGTGTATTAGGTGTTAAGGAATGATTCCAGGATTATGCCAATTGGTTAAGAGACGCGTATTAAGGAAATGTACTTGGGATTGTCATTAAACATGCATTGTACATATTCTATATACATATATGTGCATAAATGAATACTTATAATTGTGCAAAGTTATGACGTGTATAAATGTTTATTTATTGCATGATTTAGAAGAGTATATTGAGGGACAAAATCCAGATGTTGCCTGGACTTTGAGGCAATAGCTTTTTGGAGCAAGTTGTGAGTAACCTAGATGACCTCACTTAATTAATTGTTGCTTTAAATTCCATATTAAACTGTTTTATGGAATTGATTATGTTGATTTCGGACATTTAATGTCCGAGGCGGTTGATGCATGATTTACATATTAGAAGTGTTCCTTGTATGTGAATTTGACGAAATATGTGATTTCTCAACATTTTGTTGAATGCTGGACCAAGATCCAATGACAAATGTGAATGAGACTGTGAATGTGATTGATTGAAAACAATGATTGATTGAATATGTGAGATGCATTTCATTACATAAATGCATGAAAGTTAAAGGCTGTTGTGACCAGAGTCGTCAGTATAAAGGGTTTAAAGCTGAGAATGTGATAAGAGCCTCTAGCTTAGTTGTGAATGTACCTGGTATTTACTAAGAGATATGGGACATCATCTGAAACAAGCCTGATATCCACAAAGGATATGGGCTAGTAAAAAGGCACTCGGTTACAACAAAGTAACAAATGAAAGTGAGTCTCATATGCATTGCATTTATAACTGATATGTGTATTTTAAATGATTGAAATGATCGGTTTGACTGCTCTGAATATGATATGTGATGCTACATGATAAATGAAATGATGTGAATTATGTGATTATATATGTTGATGTGTTGTATGAATTGAGTGAACCATCAAGGATAGTCACCTCACCGAGTTCGCAAAACTCACCAAAATTGTAACATTGATATTTCAGGACTGAGAGAGGACACGAGTAACAAAAAGACTCTACAAGAAGCATAGTTCTTATACTTTTGGAAAGAAGAAATGACTCAAAGGTCGGTCAGCTAAGATTGAAGGATTAGATAGAATTTTTGTATAATTCCTCATATGTGTAGCGTGTTACATATTTAGTTTTGATAATGTACATATTTGGATGATTTTGTAAAGCTACAATGTATATTCAGTTTTTATGAAATGAAATGAGAAAATTTTGGACTTTTAATTATCGTGTCTCTCTTTATGATGACTTATAAGAGAATATGAGTGCTCTAGCACATCACCCTTGTGGGGTACGTATTCAGATATCACTCAAGATGTCGGGTACGTGTCCTACGAGAGTAGAGTGCTACAATTTCACTAAATGAATGCATGATAACATAAAGGCAATTGTGGCCGGAGTCGCCAGTGAAAAAGAGCTTAAAGCTCATAATGTGGTAAGAGCCTTTGACTTGCAATGTATAATGAGCCCTGTATCCCTAACGGATAAGGGACAGTTATTAATAAGCCCAGTATCCGCAATGGATACGGGACAGTGAAAAAGAAACTCGATCACAACAAAGTAATAAATGAAATTGAGTCATGAACATTGCATATACAATTTAATATGCATTATATTAATGATTGAATTAAATTGTATGAACTGTTATGAATGTAAAAATTTAATAAGTGAACAAAGTATTATATGGTGCTTTTTGATAATTGGTGAAAGATGTGCATTATATGATGACATGAATTGTTTGTGAACTTGAAACATAAACTATATGTGTTATATGTTATGAGTGAGCCATCGATAGTGGGTAGCTCACAAAGTTCGCAAAACTCATCAAAATTGCAACGTTGACTTTTTAGGTGCGAGAGAGCGGACTTAGCTTCTAAGATAACTTGGAAGAGATCTAGTACTCCTTTTAGATAGAAGAAATGGCTTAAAGGTCGGTCAGCTGAGACTGAAAGATTTAGATAGAATTTTGAATAGTTCCTCATTCATGTAACATGTAGCATATTTTTATAATAGAGTTGTAAACTCTGATAGCTCTTTGATATTGTATATAAAGATGAAGTATGTAATGCTATAATGTATATTCGATTTTATAAAATGAAAATGAGGAATTGTGTTTTTAAAGATTGTGATATTTATGTTTTTAATGATGATGCCATGGGAAGTGAATGTGACTGCTCTAGGGCATTGCTTCCACCGGGCATGTGCTTGAATGTCTGAAGGACGTACGGGCACAAATGTCTGATGGGAGTAGTGTGCTACACTAATAGAGGAGATAAGTTCAACAAACAAGTTCAATAATGCATAAAAAAAAATAGAATGAGCAAACAAATGAACTGTCAGATAAGGAAGTTGGAAGTGGGTCTCTTGCCAATCTCTCTTTGGTGTCAAATCTTGTCTTTTGCCTCTAGTCACTCTCGGCCAGAAGAATGGACGCTCACACTAGCTTCAACTCTACCTTTCTCTCTCTGCTATTTTTCTCTTCTTTCTCACCAATCGACTACCCTCTATTCTTTTTCTCTTTTCTCCACCTCCAACTTCCTTCAGCCTCGTTCCAGCCTCCCTTTTCTCTCTATAAACTTTTCTATTTATCAAGAGAGTCTAGTTTTAGGTTTTGTTTTAACTCGCCATCACCTGCATGCTTGACACGCGCGTTATTAATTTCAGTTAAGAGGAAGTGCCCGGGCGTGACAAATTTGTCACCTCTGTAAGAGCCATTGTCACACCCATGACAACTTTTTCATGGGCATGACTCCATGACAAGGAGAGTCATGGGCGTGACAAACAAGTCTTGCCTAGTTTTTCTTATTTTCCTTTAACATTCACAAAATACTCCTGAAATTCTCGTTTCATTCAATTTTGGATTAAAACACAACAATTTGTAAATAAAATCAAAATATAAAAGCTAGCAAAATCAATAGAAATTAGTCACAATCTTCCAAACATGATTATCAGTTGTTTGACATAGTCAAACAGTCAAATATCTCTCAATCTTAAAAAAGAAAGCTAATCAACTATTTACTAAACAAGTTCTTCATCTTTTTGTACGGAAAAGTTGTTGCAGTTCTCTATGCTATTTAACCATGTTATGAAGTCATATTATAAATTAACAGCTCGATAAAAAAAATTCCTAGTTTATATATATAAATAATACCTATCTATAAATTTGCTTCTACATTAGGGTTCAATTCACAAAAAACAATAATACTTTATTGTAATTAAAATTAAAAAGATATGTTGTTGTGAAAATCAATATTATATTACATATTTCAAAATATTAATACTTTAAAGTTACATTTTAAAGATATACGTATAAATTTATAAATTTGATTTAATTAAAAAATATAATTAACATTTATTTGTAAGATATATTTTTTAAAGGCAACATATTATGATATTATGTACTAAAATGTCAATGATTTAAAGTTATATAAAAATATTAACAAATATTTGATATTATGGAAACAAAACTTTATATGCATAGTGTACATATAATGTATATTATAACATTTTTTTAAAACAAGGATATTGATTTTGTGACTATATGTGTATACCTATTGACGTGAAAATGATTATTCGAAAATTTACTGACCACTTTTTTTAGTAGATGATGTTATTTAAATTTCAAAATATTTTGAATAATGAACTTCATAAATGTCTTCATTTTTTTTTCTAAATTAATACAACTTTCTAAAGAACCTTAATATTTTTTTACATCATCCTATATGGTTCAAAATATATGATAAAATTTGAGTTATTTAAGTAAGAACATTAATTGGATCAAAATAACTTAATTAGATGCATTTAAAATATTTTAGAGGTGTAACTTAATGGTCGACCAGTTAATGACTGGTAAGTTTTGCTTGACTTCGTCCAGTCCAGTCCAACTCAAATTAACGAGTTCGGTTCAAGTTCGATACACCCTCAATTCACTTCTTTACAAACTACGTCTTCAGTTTTCTGAGTAATAGAAACTAGGTCGAACGTACAAATAGAAAGTATGGTCACTTTTCAGTTCACTCGCGTGCTTCAAGGGCTTGTTGGCAAGTTCCAGCAATTGGGTGCTTTCAAGTGCGACGTGGATGTTGTGATTTTTGAAGTCATCTTTTTAGAATGAATGTTGGTGTTGCTATTGAGATGAACAAGGTTAATTTGTAACAGGTCTCTCCACAACTATACCTAGTACTCCTATTTTGAAAGCAACTGAAGTTTTACCTTCGTGGAAATCTTTACAATGGTTACTTTCCTCTTCTTTCCACAATCTTTATTAAGGAGATGGATGCATGTGCAAGCGGTAATCGACACAATTAATGATATTTCAGAATTTGAATATCATTTTAGACTATTAGTCTATGTTAAATTCAAACACTAATAGTGATGGATTTTATTAAGAGTTAAGTTAATAAAATCACTCGCTCTGACTCATAATTCTTATTTGTATATTGCTTTTCCCGTATTTACGATCCAATTTTGGAGTTATATTTTTCTTTTTAAAACCATTTTATGTTTTAAATAAAAATATTCTTTTTTAAAACTTAATCTTAATGATGAACAAGTTAAGAATATAATTTAAAAAAATCACAATCTTTAACTTAATTCTAAAATAAATTTATGAATGAACTCAATTGACTCATACTATCGTTGAAAATATGCAATAACTAAATTTAAAAGGGTAATACAATAGCAGGCTCAGGGTAAAGGTAGGAATAACACCTACTTAAGATCTCCTCTTGACTTAGCTTCTATTTTGCCTTATTTTGTTTTTATAAAAGTCCACTCTTAATACTTATAAAAATTAAAATGAAGTAAAATAGGAGTCTTTTTTAGTTTACTCGGAGTTTATAAAATGTTAGGAATGACTTGTCTAAAGAATCTAATTCATAATAGTTTTCTTTTTTTTGGTTATGTAAAAGAACTCATCCATAATATCAAGTTTAGCAAGCACAATCACAGTCGACCTACGACTAGAGATTCACCTTTGATGAAAATATTTGCTTTTATTAGAGATTCTTTGATGGAGAAACTTAGTGGAAGGGAAATGATGGTGCGGGGACTTCAGAAGATGTGCATAAATGAAAGACTTTCTTCAAGGAAAGTGTATGAGTTGTTACGTATGAAGCAGATAAAAAGACCGTGGATGCCTTTCATTTGAAAGAACTACATTCCCCCAAAGTTCTCTTTTATTACTTGGCTTGATTTGCGTAATAGACTGTCAACCAAAGATAATTTGATGTTTCTTGACAACGGGACGTGATCCTCTGGTCCCCCTTTCCTGTACTAATCCTGTGTCAACCCATCTCAACCATCCATTTTTGTGGGCCACAAAAATGAATGGTTAAGATGGGTTGGCACAGGGTTGGTACAGGGAAGGGGGACCCCACAAAAATGGATGATTGAGATATGTTAGCACAGGGTTGGTACAGGAAAGGGGGACTAGAGGATTTGAGGGGTTTCTTGACATAGATAGAACATGTAGCTTATGTGGAGTTGAGTAGGAGACAAGTGGCCCATTTGTTTTTTAGATGTTCAATTACTGGTATAGTCTGAGATATAGTTAGAGGATGACTTGGATTAGCACGAGGGATGTTTACTTTGATTAGTGCTATTAAATGAATCCGTAAAGACTACACTGGAGCACAACAGAGAAGCAAAGCTGAAAGGACTGACGTTTTGTTGCACCATCTATACTTTGTGGAAGACCAAAAACGCAGTTATTTTAGACTCTACTTCTTGTACGTGCTTTGATGTAGTTTTTAAGATAAAGGCTATGATTTATAAAATTTTGTATAGAATGTATCCTGAAACTTTAATCACTTTTTGAAGTTAATTGGAGTAGTTGGACTGTATTTTTGGTTTTGATATTCTTATTTTGGTCCGGGGTATGAACTAAAGACCTTGTATATAATTTTTTGGTTTAATACTATTTTACCTTTCATGAAAAAAAAAATCTGTCATAAAACATAAGAAAAACAAAAACCAGTGAAGCAGCATAGGATCCCTCGTAATCAACGGTGCAGAAACATTAACGCTAAATTTTTTTAAAGAGCGTCGAATACTAAATTAGTAACCAATCAATCAAAGGCTGCTTGACTAAAGTCGCTCATGAATTCTAACGGTCACTTCAATTCCATGAAACATAAAACTCATGAAGCCCTTCAAGAATCTCTTGACCGTTCTGTCCTTCTATGTCCCTGTCTCTCTAACGCTCCTCCATTTTTCTTTTCCTCTTCAGCAATGCACCTGTTCCATTAACCGATTCTCTCTCAATTTTTGGGTCCATTTAATAACCCAGAAACTGATCTATTGAGAGAAGGAGAAGAGAGTCCCTATCTGGGTGAGCAATGGGTTGCTTCTTTGCGTGTTTTGGTTCTTCCAAAGATCGCAGACGCCTCAAACGCCGTCTCAAGGTTCAAAACCGAGACCAGGTGAGGCCTTTCTGATTCTTGTTTCAGTTCACTCTCCTTCTTTCCTCATGGGGTTTTGTTTACTTTTGATTCGCATGAAACAGAACAGTATGTGATTCACATAGTTGGGGGCCTCTTATGTTGTATGTTTCTTTGGGTTTAAATTCAAAGATTTGAAGTCTTGATTGTCTTACCACTTGATTATAGCTTAAATTGACTATTGCTTACAGATAAAATCAGGTGAAGTTACAGTAGAATCTACGGTTCCTTTGGTACATGGCCAATTTGACAAATCCATCAGTCCTGCTTCTGAAGTTAGGTGAGGAGCCGTGAACTTGCTTTTGGTCCTCATTGTGCTCTTCTTTTCTCTTTTCTTGTGTTGCTTTTGTCATTTGTTTAGGACATAAATCTTGATGGCTTATGATTCCAGGGATAAGCCGGATGATCAATTAACTTCAAGTCCCCCAAGGAAAGTAACATTTGATCTGAATGTAAAAGCTTATGATCATGTTTCCCAGGAATCGACTGAATTTCCTCCGGATAAAGGAGATGGTGGCAACATTTTTGGAAAGGATGATACTTCAGTTAAACCAAGTAAATCTTGGTCCTCTTCATCCGAAGATAGTTCCATCACCAGCTTGGGGTCTCACCCTCCCAACCATAGATACCAGAATTTGAGGGACAGTGACGATGAATTGGACTATGAGCAAAGCGACATTGACGATGATGAGGACAGTGATGGTAATGGTGGGTTAGACTATGACGATATCTGTGAGAATGATGCGATTATGGATTCGAGGCAACAAATGCCTAAGCATAAAGTGGTGACTGAGGAGATTGATGGTTCGGCAATAAGTGGGTTGCCTGAGAGGGAAGTTAAGTTCAGTCAAAATGTTCGGGATAGGAGTGCTTATGTTGATTCCGTGCTGAACCCTGTTGAAAATCTTTCTCAGTGGAAGGCTGTAAAAGCAAAAGGGAGACTAGCATTGAGGCCGCAGAAAGAGAATCAGAGATCAGATCAAGAACCACTGGTTTCGTTTGGCTTGGAACCTAGTTTCAGAGAATTGTCATTCAGCTTTAAATCAAAGTCTTATCAATCAAAGATGTCAAACCAAGAAATAGCAGTGGATGCCAGCTTGTCTAATTGGTTGAGTTCATCAGAACATACACCTACGAACAAGCCTAGCGCAACTGGTTTAGATACAACTACACCTGAGAAAAGCATGCTACCGGGATCAAATTCACCTAAGACCTTTGAAGATAGACCTATTCTAGGTGCACTAACAGTGGAGGAGCTCAAACAATTTTCTGCTTCTTCTTCACCAAGGAAGTCTCCGAGCCGCAACCCTGATGATATGCCAATAATAGGGACGGTTGGGACATATTGGAATGGTAGCAGCTCTGCCAAGGATTCTGGTTCTTCTTCTTCATACAAAGGAATACCAAACACAACCAGCAAGTACAGAGAGGTATACGCTAATTGAGATTTGTTGGGAAGCTTTTGAATTTAGATGGTTATGGAAAATAATCAAGTTTGATGGCTCTGCAGGATAAGAAAGTTAACTGGCATTCCACCCCATTCGAGACAAGACTTGAGAAAGCTTTGAATGGAGATGCGGCTAAAGTCTACTCTTATCACGCTTCAAATGTTTGCTAAAACAAGTTTGGAGTGCTTCCTTTTGTGTGTGTGTGTATGTGTGTTTATAGTCTTTTCTTTCCGTTACCTTGCTTGTAATTCTTTTTAAGTGATTTGTTTGATGGTTATACATTTATTAACTCTTTATTTATAATTTCTATTCCTTTCCATTCTGCTTGAATTTAGTCTGACTAATTTGCTTGTGCAATTATATTCAAATTATGGGGCAATTACAGAAACTGACGTTCTTCTTTCCTTTTTCCTGCATAACTCAAAACAAAAATAAAAGGAAGGTCTTATAAACCTTAAAAAATCTGTGCATTCATCAGATGCCCAAATGTATACAATACTATTGAACAAGTAATCTAAGAAAAATTGAAGATGGTAGATAGAACTTTTTCTGTGAAATTGTTTTAGGAGACGCTTGCATTGTTCAGGAAAATTTGAACAAACTCTCGGTGAATGCTGCCACAAAAGTTGTTGAATGCAACATAAAATAATTTTTAGGTTTCTCAGGCCAGTTATTAGAGAAGATAATGTTCTGGTAGTTCTTGCTCAAATCAACCTCTGAACCTTTCAAGATTATCTATTTCAGAAGGAAGCATGTAGATTAGTTGGTTAAGTGAAAGACTTAATTTGACGAAACTTGATAGAATGGTTGAACGGTAGAAGGAATTGGACTGTGAGAAAATTGTATATCAATTGAAGGTCTATGAGATTTGACAAATCTCTACTTTCTGGAGGTATGGGACCTGTAATTATTTCTGAAAAAAAGGAAGACATAGTTCAACTTATGGCTATTCAATTCCAATCCGAGGTGGTGTTATCCCAGATAAATTACTGGCTTGGAGTTGCAAATAAATTAGTTCTTATCTTTTGGATAGGAGATAGGGACTGATATTGTCAGATAGTTTATTCTCAGAAATTCGAGTTGATGGATACCTTTGAGGTTGTTTGATGACAGTTAAAGACAAGTGAGCTCGTGGCAAAGACCTAGTTCTTCTGGGATTGTCGAACTTAAACATGCCAAGTTTCCAGTAGAAGAGGTTTCACATTTATACACCATTCAACTTGTTTATTCCCAGATTCCTTGTTCCTAAAGAGAGTGGTCCTTAAAAAAAAAAAGTACTTGTGTAACCAGTTTTGCTAAAATCTGACGAGTCATTATCTTATCAGGAAGGTCACAAATATCAGCTTCAGGCACGCAGTTACGAACATGGGAACTTCATAAGAATGCAGGATAATAGAAGCTCTTTTAAAGATGTCGTGCTCATACACCTACTTTGCTTAGTTGATATGAGATTGGGGCTTTCTATTGAAAAATATAGTTTTGACATTCAATTGTTAGATTTTCTATTAATGATATGTAATTATAGCCAACAGAAACCTTACGGACTTAAACATAGCAGTTGGCAAAAATGTTTTATTAAAATTAACTCATTTTTATTTAGTTTTTCTCTTAAAAATGCACTTACATCCAGCGGATACAATACAATCCGTTGCATCTTAGTTAGTTTACATAAATTCTATTTAGATCTCATGGTTTCAATCCATTTTAAAGAATCAATGTCAAGTATTATTTCATTAAAAGTAGTAGTGTAATCATCCATAAGTAATATATTGTATTTTTCCCATTTCAATATGGAGGCACAACATATTCTACTAGCGTGTTACCGACTATATGTCTCTTGAACCTTTGGTTGTACATTATGTATCAACTTGATATTTTTGTCATATCTAGATGTGTATTTATGGATCTTGAACTTCTCTAAGTTCTTCCCCACTCTTATAACTTTCCTTAAGAATAATTTAACTTTTAGAAATGTAGCATGACTTAAAATAAATATCTTTTGTTTAAGAGGATGGTAAAATTGATATCTTATGCTCTCTTTTGCATACCATATAAATTTGCATGTAGTTGTGAAGTTTATCAGAAGTTTCATTTTTCACATAAGCATCACATCTCTAAATCTAGAGTTATGATAAGTTTGGTCTACAACCATTCCATATCTCACATATATTTTTGTCAACTTATTTAGATGAAACTCTATTTAGAAAGTAAATTGCAATTTCAAGGCATATCCCTAAAAGAAGACAAGCAAGATTACATGACTCATCATGGATAAACTATGCTTACTTCTCTCAGATACTCCATTTTAATGTGGAGTTTCAGGTGGAATTCGTTATAAGAGAATCTCATTCTGTCTAAGTATTAAGAAACTTATAGTCTAACTATCCACCATCTTAATCAGATCTAACTGCCATAATACTTTATCAATTTGTTTCTCAATCTCAAATCTAATTTCTTTGAACTTTTCAAATGATTCATAATTTTATTTCATTAAATACTCATAAATATCTTGAATGATTATCTATAAATGTAACAAAATATGAAAACCCACCTCAAGTGTGAGTAGACACGTGATTACATACATTTGAATATATAAGTTATAACAACTCGCTAGTACGTTCTCCTTTTCCACTAAAGGGTAATTTTATCATTTTATCCAACAAACAAGATATACAACTCTTATATGATTCATAATAAAAAGGATCTAAATATCTTTCTTTTAGTAACTTTGTGATTCTAGTTTTATTAATATGTCCTAACCTACAATCCACAAATAAGAAAGATTTTTGGTTACTTAATTTTCCATTTTCTATTTATGTTAATGATTGGCCTTTAAAGATCTAATTTATACAAACCATTTATAAATAATTTAGATCCATAATAAATATCATCTTTATAAAAGGACTACCTTTTATTACCAATAGTATAGGCAAATCTATTCAAATCTAAATAAAAAATGAAAATAATGTTTCTTGTAATAAAATAACAATTATCTAATTCTAGTTTAAGGCCAAAAGGTAGAACTAAACTATAAGTTCTTATAACCAATGCAGTAATAGTTACTCCATTGCCAACTTGTAGGTCCACTTCACATTTCCTTAATGATCTACTCCTTATTAACATCTATATTTCGTTATAAATATGAGAACCATAACCAATATCTAATACATAAGATTGTGAAACATAAGTAGAAAGATTAATCTTAATTACAAACATACTTAAAGAAGTAGCTTCCTTAAATTTCTTGTCTTTCAACCTACCAAGATAAGCTTTTTTTCTAGCCTCCATTAACTCCATAATGAAAAACATATGCCCTTGTTATTGTTCTTCATCTTGTCATTACAATTTGTTTTTACTACTTTAGCAAACTTGTTATATTTCTTGTTCTTATTCTTCTTATATCCATTTTTTCCCTTTTAGAAAAATCTACAATAAGAACATAATTGGCTTCCTTCTTAAAGCATCCTTCTATGATCATGAGCATATTCAATAGTTTAAGCAATGAAACATCCTTTTGATTCATATGAAATTTTATAATGAACTGTGAATAGCTTGGAGTCAGAGTTTAAAGCATCAAATTAATGCTTAACTCATAGACCATGATATAACCTAATTGGCCTAAATTTTCAATATAGTCAATCATCTTTAGTAAGTGTAACTTAACTCAAGTTCCTTTTGACATCTTGTATTGATATAATGATTTAGCAGTCTAATGTCTCTCCACCCTACCTTGTGCACCAAATAACTTCTTGAGATATAAAATTATAATAGGAGTACCTATGTCCTCATGCTGCCTCTAAAGCTTAGACAACAGACTAGCCAATGCCACATATATTGCTTGTTCAATATTATTAATATGAAGTTGATATCTCTTTCAGACTTTATTAGTTAGATCTAAATTAGGCTTTGGTTGAATTGTAGTGTCAAGAATATACAATTTATTTTCTTGCTTAAGTACAATTTTCAAGTTAAAAAATTAATATAGGAATTTAGGTCTAGTAATCTTGTTAAAATACATGATGTTCCATAGGAACAAACTATTATTCATTTTATCTAATAACCAAAAAGATGTAAAAGAGAAAGTATTAAAATAAGGACTTAATAAATATTTAGTTACTCTTGTTATTTTATTCAAAATAATAAATCTCATTAGTATTTCAGAAAATTACTTTATCTCTAGTGGGCTAGGATTCCATTTAAACTTAGTTGATTTTGAGTTAATTAACAAACCAACTGAAATTAAATTGAGTAGATAACATCTTTATCAATCATCTCTTATGTTATTCTTAAATCTGTTAGGTGACAACTCTTGTCAAAACATACTTTATATTTTATTCCTAACCTTGCCTCTAAATTCATTTGATAATGAATTACTCATCCAAATCATACAAATTTAATTAAGTAGGACTTATTAATTTAAGATAAATATATTTATTTAAAGGCCTTTAAGTTACTTAATAAGTCTTATAATAAATAGAACTCTAGTTTTTATATTGAATAATGAAAAGCAACAATCACATTCTAAATTTCTAAAAACAACCATGTTCTACATTTTTTTAAATAATCACTTTATGAATATATACTTAATATTTAATTGAAGGATTTAAAAAGTTTTAAAATTAATGTCTTGTCATAATTAACATAATCTTATTATACTAATTATATCTAATATAATTGAATTACAAAAATAACACTTTAAAACTTTGCTTGATTCTAATTAATGATTTGATAACTAATGTAACTTAGTACTATATGATTTAAAAAAATAAATTAAATATCAAAAATATACCTAATAAAAATTCACCCTCTTGAAAACAATTTTCAAATAATTAGAAAACACTTCTCCATATTTATTAGGAATTCAAACTAATTTAATCTTAATATTATTAAAAAATTATTCTAATTAAGAATAAAGTTTTTAAAAATAAAAATAATAAAAATGAAAGGGGGACAGTCTGGTGTATGCAATATATATGCCTCATTATGGCATGTTCACCGTACATGTAAGATAAACTATTCATCTATTCCTTATAAGGTGCATGTCTCAGACACACACCACCATTTTCTCATATTAAACTTTCCTTTTCTATGTGACCATTTTTTTTGGTTTCTCCTCCATCTGTTCATAGAGTTGTCAACTTATTCTTTATCGCCATTAGTGTCTCAATCAGGAGTAACCTCACACATAATCTATTTCTTTCTCTATCTGGGTGTTTATGCCACCACTGGCTTGCACCTCCCTCTTGGTAGAAGGGACCACCATCAACGACACTGCTAAGCAACTAGTGATGGTGGCGTTAGGATGAGACTTCTCAGTAGCTCTTACAAACCCAAAAACACTAATAGTGATCAAGTTTCACGAACGCCTATTTTTGACTATTATTATGATCCTTTGTAAGAAATTAGAAGTCTGATGACTAATGCAAATACCGAAAACAAGAAGGTAGCTTTGTAAGGATTAATCATAAATATTCAAGAAAAGGAGATTGTTCAATGCATTACTAAAATTGATCACTTTTCTTCATATTGTTGAAGTTGGAATATGTAATATATAAAGAATAAGGCTTAGAGAATATCTAACAACCTAGTATTCATATTTTAAGCTAAAAAAGAGAAAATTAAAGAATATAGAAATAAATCAGTGTCATATTTTTGTTAAGTATCAATCTTACTTTGGATGAGGAAATTGGAGAAAGAGAAGGAAATCAATGTTGGTGTGGTACTTATGATCAATGCCAAATTCCTTAGTATTTAGGCTTGGCAATTGGGCCTGGGCCTAGGCCCGGCCCTGGCCCCAGCTCAGATTGATGAGCAATGAAAAACGACGTTGTTTTAAATTTTTTTGAAAAAGGCTCGGCTCAATCGGACCCATTGCCATCCCTATTAGTATTGATGCCCTTAAAGTTCCAAAACCTAACCAACACCATTGTCAATGCTAGTAGGCGTCAAACTCGTGATCTAAAATATAAGAATGCATGGAATTGTAGGTGATTGAGTTTAGTTAGTTAAAAGCGTGATATATATTAATTATTTAGTTTCAAGATTTTATATTTATACTTGAGAAAGAATTTGAAAATTTTAAAGTTGTTTATTTATTAATAATTAAATTATGAAAAAGGGAAGTGAGAATTTTCTCTTTGTTCTTTAACAATAACTTAATATGATATTGCAACTTTTGTACAAGTAGATGTATGGCTTCTCTCACTTCGACTTTCCTCTCCCTTTTCTCTACATTGAGCCATGGACACTTCTTTGGTGTATGACTCTATTAACCTTTTGTCCTTTATGTATCTCCTTCCTTATGTTTTCCGAGACTACCTCCTTGATTCATCCTTCATTTTTATTCTTTCCCTGGTCTAAACCGAGTTCCTTTCCTTTTTTGGTAGCCCTCCTAAACTCCCTAACACAGGTTGTTACAGGTTACCATTAGAGGCAAATGTCGCCCTAGGTTGTTGCTCCTTCTTCCTTGAACCTCCTGTTGGAGAGTGAGGAGGGACTCCTCTACCAACCTCTTAGTAGTCCCTTAACCACCAAAAGCCAGATAAGCCTTCTTGGAGTCATGTGGCGGGAGATCTCAACATTTTTAGCAAGCTTCAATATGTTGCAGGTATGAAGGATGGTCCTATCTCCCATCCTTATAAAGTATTATTACAGGGTGCAAGCAAATGGAAAACAACTCTTGTGGGATACTTTTTGGAGAAGAGAATTGCTTACCTAGTTATTCAACATTAGACATACACTAACTAAAAGAAATGGGGATAGCAATCTGCATTAATAACTGAAGATGATTTGTTTATCTTTTGGTTTTCTTTAGAGGAAATGGCAGGTAAGGTTATGGATGTGGGGCCATGAAATATTCAAGGTAGCCTATGTTCTTAAAGAAATGGGAGATAGATTTTAAACTAGATAGAAATGAAATCAAATCTATACCTATCTGGGTAAACATGCACAAAATCCCTCTTGAAATCGTCATCAAAGGGTTTGAGTTATTTAACAAGTTTCATTGGAACTCTTCTTGCGTTAAATGAAAATATTGCCAATATAAAAAGAGGGGTTTATGTGAGAGTATACATTGAAGTTGAGTATAAGAAAGTTTTGGCATATTATATTCCTATTATGAGGTTTGACATTAGTGGAGAGTTGGTTAAAGATACCATTTTGCTGTCTTATCCATGAAGATCAATTCTGAAACAGGTTACTAAGAGGTGGATTCTAAAGAAAAACAACATTGAGGTTTGTACTGATAGTAAGCAGATACCAGAATTTGCAGAAAGCAAATAAGCTGGAAAAGCAAATGTAAATGAAGTTGTCCCAAACTAGCAAGCTACTTCATTAAGTGAAACTAATTATGTACTTGATAAAGAAGCAATGGAAAGCAGTGTTTTAAATGTTCAAAAAATAGTTCAAGTGACTAAGTTAAATGATGTAGCACAATTACCTCTACTTCAACCTTTGAATTGTTTATTGAAACTATGAGCAATGTTAAAACACAAGATCAACATGAATTGTCATCTCAAGATATACAGAAGAACCTGAATTTTCAAGATAATTTATTAGTGGCCGCAAAAATTGAAACAACTATAGTAGACAAAATTGGCACTCTAACTGTGGTTACTCAGATTCAAGACAACAAATAAGACATCAATCAAACCAAACTCGAGAATGAAGAGTGGTAGGCAACAGAGATAAAAAATAAAAAATATAGGAGGATTAAGTCCTCTCATCCCAAATGGTGTTAACTATATGGAATGTTAGGGGACTTAATTTTCATAATAAACAACAAGATTTAAAAAACTATTTTAGAGCTAGTCATTCTTACTTTGTTGTTTTGGTTGAAACTAAGATTAAAGAAGAAGTGTTTCAAAAAGGGTTGAATTTTATTCCTGCAAATTGGCAAACCTTGAGCAATCATTCTAAACATCCTAATAGAAGGGTCATTGTTGTAATGGATCCGAATTATGTGATTGTTTCCAAGTGGTTTTGCACTGACCGACTTATTCACTATAAACTTACCCTAAAATCTCTTAACACCCCAATTGCAATAACTGTGGTATATGCTGCTAATTGTGGGTGTCAAAAGGCCAACTTATGAAACGAGTTATAGGATATTGACTCAAATAATACTATACCTTGGTTGGTGACAAGAGATTTCAATTGTTTACTCTTTGAATCTTTTGAGGTAAGAAGTATGATACATGCTGATATTAAAGAGTTGTCTACTATCACTTCTTTGCTAGCACTTATAGATCTTAGATATCAAGGTCCTATTTTCATATGGACTAATCATTATAAAGGCAACAAAATCGTACAAAGAAAGCTGGATAAGTGTTTAGTGAATAACGAGTGGCTTGCATAAAGGGCAGATAGCTT
Organism: Erythroxylum roraimae; assembly: GCA_027568915.1. NCBI lineage: Eukaryota > Viridiplantae > Streptophyta > Magnoliopsida > Malpighiales > Erythroxylaceae > Erythroxylum > Erythroxylum roraimae. Next base: position 10,938,258 of record JAOSBL010000009.1, read on the forward strand.
TGCAATTTTTGTGGAGCCTTTGTTTTCAGATCACATACCCATCAAAGTCCCTTTGTGTTGGACTTCGTTTTCGGAGCCCAACAATCGGTTCCTGATACCGAAGAACGTTAGGCCCGAGTCTCAACCCCCAAGGCTAAACTCAGGGTGACCTGTTGGGACAGTCGTATGAAATAAAAGCAGAAAGGATTGCAATTAAAACAAATCTTAGCGTGGCAGCAAAGGAGTTCACGGCGGCATAAGCCATTCCTCGCTAACGTATTGGTTCGCCGCGGCGTACCAATGGAAGTTCGCCGTTGCGACCACTGGCTTCGCAGTGGCGCAAATCCCAAAATCAGAAATCAGAAATCTGACATCCAACATTCAACCATTCAAACAAACACATACATTCACATCTAACAACCAGCTAAGCATACTCATACACAAAA
>JAOSBL010000009.1:10965362-10977644 GCA_027568915.1 Erythroxylum roraimae
TTACACTGGTAAACAAGGCGACTTATCAATACCGAGCAAGCATAAGTCGACTTATACATGGGACAAGTCGACTTACCACTTACAATAAGCAAATCACATTCATATCAATCATATTCACATTGCATAATAATCAAAACCGTAGTCATTCAATGCAGAAATTGAAATCAGAACAAACAATGAAATGAGACCATCTAAGTCAACTCACAGTACGCTCCAGATTAGCATTAGCTTCCATGATCTGAAAATGTTTGAATGCGGATGTTTATCCTGCACATCAAAATTATGCAATACACACATTGCGCACACACATTAATAACTTTCCACAATTACAAGTATTCATTTATGCACAATTGTGTATATGGACTATGTACAATACATGCTCAATAATAATCCTGGGCATCTTTCCATTATTCTCGTCACATTATCAATCATATATCAAAACTCACCTAAGTATAATTTGTACTTAGGGTTTATACCTCAATAAAACAATTTGAATCAATATTCATAACTCAATTAGTCATTTCCTTTGAATCACAACTACAATCATATGAACCTCTTCATTTCCATTATACAAGTCTTTAGTACTCTAATACCAACAATTCATTCACTAATATTATTCTAAGATTATATGATCATACAATATCCAAACTTTTATTCTTTCTTATAATTTCTCCAAAATTCCAGACCTTCGGGTCTACTGTGCATAATCAATCTGACAATGAAAACGAAGTAATTTGGCAATACTTTCTTCTATAAAATTGGTCTCCTATCTTTTAAGTTCCTAATGACACCAAGATCATTTAATTTGGTTCAATATTTTGAAAGTTATACTCCAAATATTTTCGGACTGTTCTTAAACTATAATAGTATTCTGTACCCAACTTCAAGTCAGATTCTGGACTTCTAGAGACATAAATGAAATTTGATTTCTTTAGAACAATTATATTCCTATGTCTCTAGTTTAATCTAAATCAAGAATCATCCCATTTGGATAACCACAGAACAAGTTATGCCTAAAATACCAAAGCATGTTCAATGAAAAACACTCCAGTTATGAAATTCTAGAATTGTTCATCATTTTCGTCCCAATTTTATCACTCAGTCACTTCCAAATGATTTCAGATGGCTATAATTTATGGTGGAGATATAAAACAATGTGTTTTGAGTCTAATGGTTCAAGTCTCATGTCATTTGGAAGTCAAGAGAAGAAGATATTGTCAAAAGAATCCAGGATGTTCAAACTTTTCTCTAGCCATAGAAGTCATGATCGTGCAGAAGCACAATCATGCTTCTTCAAATTTTTCTCAAAGTCACAATCGTGCTTCCTCTTCTTCTGTCCGAACTGCAGCTTCCATTTTCTTCTCTTCTTCATTTTCATTTCTTAATTCCACCATTTCTAACTTACATCTCCATTTCCATTTCACCATTTGGACTCCCATTTAGCTCCAAACATTCAAAAATCTATCAAAAATCCAGATTTAACACACAAACATCAAAACAGAAAATCCATCAAGCAAGTTCTGCGTTTTCCTTCAATTTTTTCTGCAATTCCTTTTTTTTTTTGCATATTCTTCATTCTCTTCCTCTAACTTTCATTTTCAACTCGTATTTCAGCTCAAATCATTCTTAAACAAATTAAAGACCATAATTAACACCAAATATCAAAAACATCACATATTCACATATTTTCACTTTCCTTCGTTTCTTCACTTTCTTCATTGCTGCATTTTTTTTTCATCTCCATCAACACTTTCACTTCATCTCTCATTTATCATTTTAATCATTCCCATATCAGGACATCACCTTACATCTTTTACTTAACTCGAAAACTCATTTTTGTTCATTTTTAAAACTCCCAAGAGATTCACGTAAAATCCGGAAAAAAAAATATAGAGTATACACATATCAACTTTTCATAATTTTCGGCACTCTCCCTACACACGTTTTCAATGACTTTTCTAACTCAAAAATCATTTTAACACTATCTTATAACATTTTGATCTTCAAAACACACAACCAAAAATATCAATATTATCATCCTTCATCTACAATGTTCATGAAAGATAACCATTTATTTCATGATCATGAAATGACAAATAAATCACCAAATGTATCTCATATACCAACTACTCATAAGGATTTATAAATTACTTACTTGATAAAACTCCAAATTCGTCAAAATCTCAAGATGCCCTAATTCCTCATGCAACCACGTACATCATCTTGAAGGTGGTTTGGGTTAGGTTTTTCTTGAGGCAAAAGAAATAGATAACAAAGTAGGAGTGATAATAAACAGAAGAAAGCAAGGTTTAACTTTGGTGAAGATTTGATAAAAAAACTCTATGTAAGAGAACAAGCTTGAAGAAGACATACATGAAGAAGATATTTTTAAGACAAGACGAACAGTGTCCTTGTCTTTCAAAGTTAAAGGAATAGTAGCAACTTTTTTTTAAGATCAACTTTACAAGTGACACCTGTAACTCATCTATCTTTTAAGGCTTTAACTAGTTCTTATTTAACTAGTCCAACCAACTCCAATATTTTTACTCCAACTGTCACTAAATTTTCAATGTCATTTTCTCACAAAATTATAAAGTCATCAATAATTCTTCAATATCATTCAACTCTTATTTCTATTTCTATTATTTAATTTACTTGCCTCTTAGCAATTTTCCTAGTCCAATAATACTCAATATTTTCAAAAAATTTCTCAAAATTCACCAAAAATTCTAAATCAATACATATATTCTCCACATTGATTTTCAATACAATTAATTCACAATTCTCAAATAATCACATTTATAATCAATTATACCCGGCAATTGTTAATGAACGTATGTACAGTCATTTTAATGTGTGCAAAATTCAAATTCGCATGTGTGTATGCTAACATTATGCATGAGCATGAAATGCAATTCCTTCTAATCACTCATTACTATTTTCTCCATTACCAAAATCTAGGACTCTAACCTTTGTATGGGAATGGGATGTTACAAGGAAGGTCTAATATAGTACTCAATTTTACCCCTAACTAGTAAAGAAATTGTTTCCGATAGACCCACAAGAAAGGAAAGAAAGAGAAATACACACACAAACACAAACGTGTGCGTGTGTGTGTGTGTGTATATGTGTAAAATACACATGTACCTATTAAAATAAAAAAGTAATAACAATTTAAAATAAAAGTAAAATAGACATAAAATAGTAGTAATAAAAAATAAAAATAAGTGAATTATAAATAAAAATATGAAAATAAGAATTACCATAAATATATAACATTGTAAAAAAAATCAAACAAGTTATTAAAAGAAAAGAAGAAAATGTTTAGGCTAAATAACTAAGAAGAAAGTACTACATAGCAAATATTTAGGTTAAATACAAGATATAAGACCCAAGGAAAATGATTAAAAGACCTATAAGAAAAAGAAAGACCTCTCTATGTGAGATCCTTTACCTGTATCCTAGTACGTCAAATTTTTCAATTGAGGGTCATGTTATTGATAAGTTCCAACAGAGTCATATCATTTTTTATCACCTCCCCTCAGTTCTTCTTAGGCCTTCCTTTTTTTATCTTACAGTCTCCAAATACAATCTTTTTGCATCTTCTTACTAGAGCATCCGGGTATCTCCTCTTAACATGATAGAACCACCTAAGCCTTATCTCTCTTAATTTTTCATTAATATTAGCGACCTTTAATTTGTCTTTTATCAATACATTCCTTACCTTATCTCTTCTAGTAAGGTTGCATATTCAACGAAACATCCTCATCTTCGCCACTATTAACTTATAACTAAGCACCTATTTGATGGATCAACATTCTGGCCTATAGAGCATGGTCGACCTAATTATTAAATGATAGAATTTACCTTTTAAGCTTGAATGGTATCTTCTTGTATGCACTTCTCTATTTAAGTCACCCTAATCTGATACGAAAAACTATGTTTTCATCAATCTCTTTATTACTTTAGATGATAGATCCTAGATACTTAAAACACTCTTTTTATGACATAAAAACACTCAAGATCTCTTTAGTTGTATTCCTTAAAAGATTTGCTACTCTCTCCCACATCTAGTTAGCATCTCCTTCCCATTTCCATTCTTATCCATAAATTACTCTATCTCTAACTTGTTTTACCGTATTCCCTTTCAAATTCTACCATCAGAGTCTGGTATACCTCCTAAGACTTCTCTTCTTCCTCTAATCTTTAATTATAAGATCTATAACTAGCAATATATGCTAAGTTGATAAGCAAACATTTTACAATCCTTACAACTAGGTCGATGGATACACCTTATGAGAAAATAGTCAATTTGATTTTTCATAGTTTTTCTCTTAAAGTCACCAGATTTTCCTCTTTTTTCTTAAAAAAAGAGATGACTATTACCAACTCAAACGCTACTATGAGATCCAACAAAGCGATCCTACTATCATTATGATCACCATACCTGAAACCCCCATGAGTCCATAAATATCTTTCTGAGGTTGCTCCTATATGATCATTAAAATCTTCTCTTAAAATAACTCTCTCATCAGGGGGGATCTACTGAATCCCCTCTTCTAGCTCTTCCCAAAATTGACATTTAAGTTGTTCATCCAATCCTACTTGAGGTGCATAAGCACACATCAAATTCAAAAAAACACATTTCATCACTTTTTCTATTTGTAAACCAATGAATGAGATGTCTATTTTAATAAATGATTATGATAAATTCACATATGATATCACTAAGTAATCAAAATTTTAAATTAAAAAAAAGTAGAGAAAGAGAGACAAAGTCGATGTAAATTGATTTTGCTAAATAATCATTAACCTACGTCTACTTCCGAAGCCTCAATTGGAAATTCATTATCTTCTTCCTTCAATAAATGAAGAATAACCCTCTATATAGTATTTTATTTGTTTAGGTAAAGGGAACCCTTACAATCGTCTTACTTTTTCATATGAAAAGAAAAATCCTTTATAAATCTTGTTTAAGATAAAGAGTAACCCTTACAAAGTATATCTTAATCAATTTTACCAATTACAATAAAAATACAACTCAAAAACCCATTTTCTTGCTCACTCCAGTAAACAATTGCTCAATATGTTACATAATGCACATATATGTTCTCTAGCTTCTTAAGGATCTTAATAACTTCTTAGTATGTCTAACTAACTTCCCATAACCCATATGAGATCTATTTATACTTAAAATAACCTAAAAAAGGTTATTAGAAATATAAAAAAAAAGGTCATTGCAATAACTACTAATAATGATATTGGTCGACCAATTTGACACATTGGTTAGTTAACTAATTATTGACTAATATAATGTAAAAATTCATGATACTTTTTTTTTTGGATACGTTGGATGACCACACCAAGACATTAATCCACTAATGTCTGCAGAAATAGTATGTTAGTTTACTACACCTATACATTGGTCAACTATTATGTCTAAGAACATGTTTCCAACAATTTTAAAGTTCTTCTAAAGATTAAACCACTTTTTTTATATACTAAAACTAGTTTTAAAATCATTTCAAAAGTTCCTAAAAAATATTTTAGAGATCAAGATATTTTCTTTAAAGATCAAAATAAATTTCCTTTTAATTATGAACAAATTCATGCATTATGTCCTATATATAAATAATAATGCAATGAATGAACCCTTATCATTAAAATACTCAATATAAGGATACAAAAAGTATTACAATGATTTGATTAAGTATTGATATGCTTTATTCCTCCTTATTCTTGGTTCTTCACTTGATTGCATATATGCTCCACTTTGTTTATTTTTTCTAGCTATTGATTGTTCAATTTATTTATTTGACTATTTTACTTACTTTACCCTTTTTTTGAACTCCATCACTCACAAGTTGCTTAATTCCATTATAATAAAGTAACTAATATTACTAAAACTAAATTCCTTGATATCAATGTATTTTATTATCATCAAAATTATGGTTTAAGATCTCAATTGGTCAATAGTAAGTTAATATGTGAAGGATCAAGTTTAAGCAATCAAAAGATGAAGAAAATGAGTAAAATGGAGTACATATGCAATTCAAATAAAGAGCCAAGGAAAAATAGTATTCAAATATATTAAGATTTAAATAAATAATTGTAATCCTACTTCTAATCTTATCTTGGTCATTTAAGGGCTAATCATTGCATGATTGTTTGAAAGGTATACTGCGTATACTTTGTTATTGTTAAGAGAAATTTTGAGAAGATTTTAGAGAAAAAATTCTTGATGCATCAAAAAAAAATTAGGAAATTTTTTAAGTGAATGTGGAGCAAGTTTTTGTTAAAAGAATGTACTTTGATCTTTTAGAGAACTTGAAAAGTTTTGAAAAACTTATTTTAAAAAGTTAGGCTAACCAACATAAGGATTTGAGTGACCAAGGTTTTTGATATACTAGTAGACCAATATGATAGTGTAATTGGCAAATATCTTTGAAAATATATGCCAAAAGTTTGTGACCACGTTGATCGATCAATACTACTTTTACTAGATGTTGTAACGATTAAGTTTTATTTCTAACAATTATTTTAAGTAGTTTAAGTACAAATAGATAACATGCAAGTTATGGTAGTAATGTTGGACATACTAGAGAGTTGATTAGAGTCTTGAGAGAGTTGAAAATATATGTTTGGATTATATAATAATATTGAGCCTTTGTTCATTATATGAGCAAGGAAAGAAATTTTTAAGTTTTATACTTGATGTCATTGGAGAAATTACTTGGTATACTCTTTGTAAGGGTTCCTCTTGATCTTAAACAAGATTGTAAAGAGTTACACTTCACCCATGACAAAGTAAGACAGTTGCAAGGGTTCCTTTTCACTCACACAAAGAAGATGTTGTATAAATGGTTGCTATTTATTTATTAAAGGAAGAAGATAGTCTCTTGATCTTGAACAACATTTGTAAAGGACTGCTCTTCACTAAAAAGAAGTTAAAGATAGTTGTTGTACAATGAAGAAAACAATGAATTTTTAAGTTAAGTTTAGAGAATGAATGTAGACTGAAGATTATTTGGCATAACCATTATAAATTATTTTTTCTCTTTTTTCTACTCTCTTTTATTATTCTTATGTTTATTTTATAATTATTTTATCATGATTATTTTTTAGAGAATATTTAAGAAATTAGTTGAAAAAATTTATAAAGTAAATTTTGTGTAAGACTGAAAAAAACAATTAAAATATACACTACTCTTTTATTGAAAATATTTTTACACACTTTTTTATTTATATTTTTTAATACATAAATATAATGGATATTAAATGTGAAGATACTTATCATAGTACGTTAGGTAAGTGTAGTGAATCTTGATTTAGAATTATTCTGTATCTTTTATTGTCTCTTTTCTATTAAATCCTAATCATGATTGGATTGCACCCTTGACATCTTTTGAGTTCTTAAAGTTAATGGAATGACCATGCAATCTACCAATAGGGAATGTGTGTTAAAAATAAATATTGTCAACATAGTTGCCCTAGTTTTCTTTTCACCAAAAAAAAAAAAAAAGAAAATCAGAGTAAAACTAGCTAGTAGATTGTACAACTTAAACAACAATTCAGCCCCAATTAAATAAAGACTTTCGTTTATAATTTTTCAGGAATCAAAGCCCCCCTTTTTTAAAATTAAATTTACGACTGCCACCACCACGTTAATGGCAACCTGTCTGATATGATCTTTGCGAGAACAACTTCGTTACAAGATCTGAAATTTGAAGTCATTCCATACCCAAAAAAGGATTTTTAAAAAGGGCAATCAAGCAAACCAAGGTCGACCAAATCTTTTGAAGGAAGTGCCAAAAACCGGAACAAAGTGTTCAGAAACCGGAAACCAAATGTAATCCAAAAACCGATTTTCTTAGACAGAATTTGAAGTGACAAGTGTCTGATTATTGATTTTATGGCCAAGTAATTATCCTTTGCCTTCAATTCTCACACGACGTTGAAATAAAATTAAAAAATGCAAAGCAGAGGACCCTGAAATGCCAGAAACCTGTTTGGTCATAGTTTCTGGGAAAATTTTCAGCTTCATCATGGCAAGAATGAAATGCTATGGCCACTATGTAGACCTAATAATTACAGTTTGACAGATGACTCCCTTCTGCTATATATCATTATGTTATATCCCAGATCATTCAGAACTCAGAAATAACTAAAAACATGAAAGCAGAAGCAGCTGCTATTCCCATTCCTAAGCTCTTTCTTGCTTTCTTCCACGTTGTTTTCCTATCCTACCTCCCATTGAAGGCCACGTCTTCAGCAAGGACACAAGCAGAAGCTCTCATCAGATGGAAAGGCAGCTTAGACTCTTCACCACCTTCTCTCAGGTCATGGTCTACATCCAACTTGAACCACCTCTGCAACTGGACAGCCATTGTTTGCGAACCCACCTCAGGAACGGTCTCCAAACTCAACCTCTCCAACTTGAACATAACTGGAACACTTGCACAATTCAACTTCACTCCATTTGGGAATCTCGCAAGCTTTGACCTGCACAATAACAAAGTTGAGGGAATCATTCCATTGACCATTGGAAGCCTATCCAAGCTCACGTACTTGGACTTGAGCTACAACTATTTTGAGGGCAACGTACCAATGGAGATTGGAGACTTGGCAGAGCTTAAGTATCTGAGTCTTTTTAACAACAATCTCCACGGTACTCTTCCTTTCCAACTTTGCAATCTTCAGAAGGTACAGTACTTAGACATTGGATCAAACTACTTGGAAACCCCAGATTGGTCCAAATTTTCTGGCATGGCTTCATTGACTCACTTTAGCCTCTCTCTCAATAGCTTTACTCTGGCATTCCCTGATTTCATATCCAATTGCCGGAACTTGAGGTTTCTGGATATGTCCCAGAATCAGTTTACAGGCACAATGCCAGAATCGGTGTATACCAATCTTGGAAAGCTTCAGCACTTCAATGTCACAGAGAATTCATTCCAAGGACCGTTATCAGCAAACATTTCTAAGCTTTCACATCTCAGACACCTCCGCTTTGCAAACAACCAGTTCAATGGTGAGATTCCTACCGGTATCGGTTTGATGTCTTCTCTCCAGATTCTTGAGCTGTACAACAATTCATTTCAAGGAAACATTCCATCTTCTTTAGGCCAACTTAGCCATCTAGAATTCCTCGATCTTCGAATGAATACCTTGAATTCAACAATTCCTCCAGAGCTTGGCCTTTGCAAGAACCTCACATACATGGCCTTGGCTCTGAATCAACTTAGTGGGGACTTACCTTCCTCCTTGTCCAATCTGCCTAACTTAGCCGAATTAGGCCTGTCTGACAACTTCTTCAGCGGTGAGCTCTCACCTCATTTCATCGCCAACTGGACCAACTTGTTCTCTATACAACTCCAGAACAATTTGTTCTCTGGAAGCATCCCACCTGAAATAGGATTATTGACAAATCTCAATATTCTGTTCCTATACAACAATACCTTCTCTGGATCAATCCCACCAGAGATTGGTAACTTACATAACTTAACAAGCTTAGACCTTTCAGGAAACCAATTCTCAGGAACGATTCCCCTAACAGTTTGGACTCTGTCAAATCTCGAAAGCTTAAACCTATTCTCCAACAATCTCTCTGGAACACTCGCACCAGATGTCGGATACATGACGTCACTACAAACTCTTGACCTCAACACCAACCAACTAAACGGAGATTTGCCCGAAACTATTTCTCAACTTACTTCTCTTGAATCAATAAATCTTCTCACCAACAACTTCTCTGGAAGCATTCCAGTTGATTTTGGAAAGTACATACCTTCACTGAGATACGTTAGCTTTTCGAACAACAGTTTCTCCGGTGAATTGCCGCCTGAACTGTGTAGTGGTTTCAGCATCGAACAACTAACAGTTAACAGCAACAATTTTACAGGATCACTGCCTATTTGCCTGAGAAATTGCTCAGGGTTAATTAGGGTTCGTCTTGATGAGAACCAATTTAATGGAAACATCAGAGACTCATTCGGGATTCATCCAAATCTTTCTTTCATTACCATTAGCAAAAATCAGTTTTTCGGTCAAATTTCTCGGAATTGGGGAGAATGTCAAAACCTCACAAGTTTACAGATGGATGGAAACAGAATCTCCGGCGAAATTCCGACTGAGCTTGGGAAGTTGACTAAATTGGGTGTTTTAAGTCTAAAATCCAACAACTTGAGTGGGATGATTCCTCCCGACCTGGGAAATCTAAGCATGCTATTTAGGTTGGATTTAAGCCATAATCATTTGACAGGAGCAATTCCTCAGAACTTGGGCAAGTTGGCAAGCCTCCAGTTTCTTGATTTGTCTGATAACCAGTTAAATGGTTCGATACAAGAAAAGCTGGTGAATTGTGTGAAATTATCAAGCTTAGACTTGAGCCGCAACAATTTGATGGGTGAAATACCTTCAGATCTTGGAAGCATACACTCACTCCAGTATTTGTTGGATCTTAGTAGCAATGAGTTGTCGGGTTCCATACCTGAAAATCTAGGAATGCTTACATTTTTGGAAAGTCTCAATGTCTCACTTAACAATTTATCAGGAAAAATTCCAGATGGTTTCTCTAGCATGATTAGCCTGCACTCGTTTGATTTCTCGTACAACAAGTTGTCAGGTAGTATCCCAACCAGTAGCAACTTCAAAAATGCATCAGCTTATGTTGGAAACTCGGGCTTGTGTGGGAATATACAAGGATTGCCTCCTTGTAATCCAATGTCAGCTGGTACAAGATCCTCGAATTCTGATAGAACAGTTGTCATTGGAATAATCATTTCGCTTTGTGGTGTTGTAGCTATATCAATTATTCTGTTTATTGCACTCCTAGCTCGTCGCAGATCCAGGCCGTTTGATGAAGAGACCAAAAGCATTAACAAGCATGAGAGTTGTAAGTCAATGATCTGGGAAAGAGAAGGGAAATTCACGTTTGGAGAAATTGTTAAGGCCACTGATGACTTCAGGGACAAGTACTGCATCGGAAAAGGAGGATTTGGAACTGTATACAGAGCGACATTGTCCACAGGTCAAGTTGTTGCAGTGAAGAAACTGAATATAGCTGATTCAAACGCCATCCCTGCGATAAATCGCCAAAGTTTTGAGAATGAGATTAAAATGTTGACAGAAGTCAGACACCGGAACATCATCAAACTTTACGGTTTCTGTTCCAGGAGGGGCTGCATGTACTTGGTTTATGAGTATGTCTCGAGAGGAAGCCTTGGAAAGGTGTTGTATGGAATTGAAGGGGAGTCGGAGCTTGGCTGGGCTACAAGAATAAAAGTGGTGCAAGGAGTGGCTCATGCAATTTCATACCTGCATAATGACTGTTCTCCACCTATTGTTCACAGGGATATAAGCTTAAATAACATATTGATAGAGTCGGCTTTTGAGCCTAGACTTGCAGATTTTGGCACAGCCAGGTTGTTGAATGCAAATTCATCCAATTGGACTGCGGTTGCTGGGTCTTACGGATACATGGCTCCAGGTGAGCTAACTTTTAATGCTTTGCATTTGTCATTTCATTACTTGGAATTTGAGAAGTGGCATAGTTGAACTAAATTTCCTGAAAGGATTCCTTAAAACGGATGTGCTAATGGCTAAGTTTTAGTGACTGAATATCCTAGAGAACGAATAATTCCCCTGCCTAATTTGCAGAGTTGGCTCTTACAATGCGAGTTACAGACAAGTGCGATGTCTATAGCTTTGGAGTTGTAGCATTAGAGACTATGATGGGAAGGCACCCAGGAGAGTTTATATCTTCCTTAAGATCACCTACAACGCCTTCCTTCTCAGAGTTACTCCTTAAAGATTTGCTAGACCAGAGGCTTCCACCTCCTACAGGCCAATTAGCAGATAACATTGTTTTCATAGTCACAATTGCCGTAGAATGCATTCATGCCTCTCCAGATTCGCGACCCACAATGCATTTTGTGGCACGGGAGATATCTGCACGAACTCAAACTTACCAATCTGATCCTTTGCACAAGATGACTGCTACCAAGAATCTTGAAAAAAAAATAGCAACTTGAAGAGCCGTCAGTTTCCACTTGCTTTTGGCTGCTTCAAGATATTCCATATGTAATTTCGAAATTCCTGTACATAACCTCAATCTAATTGTTGTTTTTACAGAGCTGAAGCATAATAACTGAATAAAAGAGAAGAAAAAGCAAAGGTTTTGTCGTAAAACACCGTTATATTATTGAATAGAAACTTGTCAATTTATACAGTCTTTCTCTAACTAAAATTCAAAAACAGATAACATCTAATCTAAATCAGCAT
>JAOSBL010000009.1:10977744-10995857 GCA_027568915.1 Erythroxylum roraimae
AGGAGACAGAAAGAAGTAAAGATTGGGTTGTTGGGTCGAAGTCTGTGGGGGTCCATCATGTTGGTCCATTTGCACTTGGTTGGTCCGTTTGTCTGTTTATGTCTTCAGCCCACTGCCCTTATTTCATTAGCCCATTACAATGTTATCTGTAGCCTTCTTATCAAAATCAATATCTCTAAACTGATTCCTAAAATCAAGAATCTGTAAATTTAAGGAATTTTCCAACAAATTCCTCCTTGCCTTAGGAGTTGCAAAGTTTTAATGTCAAAATAATTTATCATCTTAATGTACCTTTTGCCTCTTCATTTTGGGATTTGTTTTTTTTACAGTGTCGGCATGGTGGACATATATGAATCATTATTGTTTCTGTTGTTATTATTGTCGATCTTGTTGAAACTCTTATTTTTGTCTCCTCTTGAATTTTTTTATTTTCTTTGTGCATCTTGATTTGAGTCATTGTAGAATTCGTTGGCAATGCCCGGAACGTTGTAGTCTTCATCTACTGCTTCCCAAACATCCATAGCATCAAAATGAGCTTTCATTCGAGCAGCCCAAACTTGATAGTTTTCACCATCAAAAATTGGTGGTGCACCTTGAGACAGTTGTGATTCAATCTCTATTACTTGAAGATGGTTGTAATTCTTGTTGTAATTCTAGGTTGTAAATCAGGTTTGTGTTTTGGTTTCGCTCATCTCACAGGTCCCTCAAGACAAAAGGCTCTGATACCGTGTTATTTTTATAGAGCTTAAGCATAATAAGTGAATAAAAGAGAAGAGAAAGCAAAGATTTTGTCGTAGAACACCGTTATATTATTAAATAGAAACTTGTCAATTTATACAGTCTTTCTCTAACTAAAATTCAAAAACAGATAACATCTAATCTAAATCAGCATAAAATAAATTCTAATTTATTTGATAGCTATCAAATCAATATCTCTAAACTGATCTCTAAAATCAAGAATTTACAAAACTAAGGAATTTTCTAACACTAATACATAAAATGTAAGTAAGAGAAAATGAAAATGAAGTGTTTGGAGAAGAAGCAACATAATTTGTCCTTGCCATGTTAAACCTCTGTTTCTTCTCCAAAGATTCTCTTTTATACTGATTGCTGCTCGTGACTCATTTAGTCACAAAACGTTTTGTTTTCTAGGGCAATTTAGAGGTAAATTATGATTCAAGTCCATTTGCAACTGTCTTCATTAAAGTGTTGGAACTTTTAGATGTTTCTCAACTGACCAACGGCCTTGGATTGATCAATGAAAATGATCCATTCTTTGATACAATAGAGGACAAGCTTTCACTGACTAGCAAAATCTGTTTATGTGACTATTGATACATTGATAATCCCCAATGAAAACTTACAAAGCTTTTCTCAGAAGTGATATAAGCAGTAAAAAACCAAATATGCTAGGGCTCTGACAAGTTTGAACTAGCACTCCACCCCACATTGTTTAAGAATTGGGCCGGTTTGTTTGGGCAAGAAAGGATCAATTCGAACCCAAATGAGTGAGAAAATTGATGCAAGAAGAACAGACCAAAGGACTACAATGGTGGGAGTCCTGTTTTGCCTTCCCATCAGACCTTTGAGGAAAGGGTAGAGATGAAGAATGACCCAAAAGGCAAAGAAGAGCTTCCCAAAAAGAGGACCCCATGAGCTATAACCATTGTTGATTGCATCTGATACTCCAGCCACCACTCCCACCATGTTCAGGATAATTAGAGTGGTTGGTGGGATGAGAAGAGTTGTCCATTTGAAGAGGTAGAGCTCACCAAATTCCGTATCATCTGCTGCTTTTGCTGTAACAGTGAAATTAGTGTCAACTCCACCAAGGACCTTGAGAAGGCCTTGGAACACCGCAAAAAGATGTGCTGAGACTCCTCCAATAACCCAGAACTGCTCATTACGCCACAAGTCCTCTAAAGACACCCCACTCCAACGAATTTCTAGCACTCCTGTAATGATGATGGAGAGGAAAAGTGCTAGGAACCATACACTGGCTAAGTTGTTAATCTGCAAGATATACAAATTTCTGACTGTAAGTTCTAATGGATCGTTCATCACCAAGATACGTAAGTGTCAAAATTAATGACAATACCAAATACTTACAGTAGGAACGATGAATTTTCCAGTCAAAAGACATACAGCTGGGATAGTACAGTAGGCAAGTAAAGGAATGGACGTGAAAGGGTAAACAACAGTGTTAACGTAAGCGAGCCTCTGCAGCCATTTCAGTTTTCCTCCATATCCATACCATAGCGGACAGTGACGACTAAGGAAAATTTCTACAGACCCAAGAGCCCATCTCAGAACTTGGTGCAATCTATCCGATAGATTAATGGGAGCTGATCCCCTAAAAGCTGCTCTTTTTGGTGTACAGTAAACTGATTTCCATCCTCTGCAATGCATTTTGAAGCCTGTCAAGATGTCTTCTGTCACGGAACCATAAATCCATCCAACCTGCAAATCAACATGTTACAAGTGTCTGAAACCAACTTGTTTACGAGGATTTACATAAGCTCATGAGGAAATAAAGACGTGTGAATGTGAGATAATAGGTTCAATACTCTAAATCCATCCAGCCAGTGAAAATTGAGATAAGGCTCACCTCTTTTCCCCATTCAGTTTTCTCTTCATAACCACAACTTATGACATGGATAGCTTCCTTTATAAGTGATGAAGAATTAGTTCCTTCAGGCAGGCCACCGTCTTCCATCAGAGTGGAGGCAATAAATACTGGTGATTGGCCAAATCTTTTCTCAAAGTTCTTCTGTGACATGAGGGATGATTTTTCCAACTCTTCATAACCTTCAAGGCCTTCTTCAATTTCTTCCAGATCAAATGATGGTCCAGATGCTTTCCTTACGTAGTTTTTCCCCATCATTTTCTTTTTCTTGGGATATATAATTCTTCCAAGAAGACTCACTTGCCCTTTCTTCTTAGATTTTGACCTTCTCGAGCCACCGCAGCAACAGCAGCACCATGAAGGCCAACAATCACATGTCATCTTTGGCCTCTTCTCAGATTTTGGTGGATCATAGCCATACAAGGATTGCCGGTTGAAGACACATCCAGTACCAACATATACTGGTCCTTGGATCCCATCAAGGCCTTTCATGTTGATCTATTTATCAAAGAAATATACAAGATATGAGTCAAAGAGTAGCCAAAAATTTATCACGTGTCAACTGCAAGTCTCTGATGATATGCTTACATCAAAGAATACAACATTGCGATTGGCATATCTGTCGTGACGATCAATACCATCAAACCTTTGAGGAAACTGCACATAGCAGATCTTCTTCCCAAGTTGGGGATCCATCAAAAAGCACATGGCTTCCCTTACAGCCTTGCAGTTGTTAAGGTAGTGATCACAATCCAAATTCAACATAAAAGGAGCGTTGGTGAGCACTGCAGAGACTCGAATCTGGAGATGGCACAAGAGTTAGTTTTCGATCAAATTTGGACTAGTAAACCAAATACGCAACAACAACAGCAACATCACATAGAAATTTCAGCGAAATCTGAAGACCTTTACACTAATTAATAGAGAGATTGTTTCCAAAGACGTAAACCAAATAGTGACCCGAAAACAACTTACCAGAGCATTCATAGCACCGGCTTTCTTGTGGTGTGGATAGCCAGGTCGCTTTTCACGTGAGACATAAACAAGTCGCGGAAGCTCTTTCCCTTCCACATCAAGTGCACCTTCACTTCCCAGATAAACCTGAAAAGGAACATATATTAAGAAATAGAGTAAGGAATATGAGAAAGCATATATATATACACGATTTATTTAGACCTGAATCATGCCAGGATGATCCCTGGTGTTGTTTCCAGGCCATGGGGTGCCATCCTGCATCACCCATCCTTCTTCTGGTTTCTTCTGTGCCTTCGCCACCAATGCATTAATCTTCACCTTGAATTCTTCATACTCTCTCTATGATAAAAATACCACACGATCAATATATCAATGATTGGATCACAGATAGTAACTTCGGAACCAGTTAGAGGGACTGGCTAGCTACCTTCATAGCTCTGCGCTCCTTAACAAAGTTGGGATGCACCTTATCTTTCAAGTAGTCAATCTTCTGAGAGAAATAGAACTCTGGAGCTCTTGGCTCAACATTGTGCTTTTTGCAGAAAGGTACCCACCTCCTTGCAAATTCGGCAGTTTCTGCTAATGTATCAAACAAAAGCATCGACGCACCATCATCTGACACATAACAGCTGACCTTATCGACTGGATAATCAACCGCCAATATTGACAGGACCGTATTTGCTGTTATTATTGGTGGCTCCTTGAGAGGATCCACAGTACTAACGAAAAAATCAACTGGGGCTAGCTTATTAGGCTCTCCCTCTCGCTCAAACCTCATAGATAGACGATCAAGATACGTTTCTCGAGTAATTGGTAACCATTTTGGAAACTGGTCTAGTATCCAGGAGAGTGCAAACCATATCTCACAAATAACAGAGATGAGCCATAAGGGGAAAGCATCATAAGCTGGTGTCAAGATCCGGAAACGGAAAAAGAAAACAAGTATGATAAGTCTGAGAACAATAACAATGCGATACGGATTGATTTTGCTGGAGGCAATAGGAATTTTCCTCCACAATGGTTGCCTAGCTTCAGCCAAGCTGCAGAAGAGAAGTGTTAAACTATGTCAGTATTATAGTTATTTCTTCCCAACAAGAACCCTTCTACAAGTTGATAATGGCTTAAACATGGGAACATAAATTTCATATGATCTTGTTAGTAATTGGACAATATGTCAGTGATGAAAATCTGAACAAAAAGCAAGGGCCACGAAAGAACAGATAATAAGGAAAAAGGCTTACAGGTAATCATCTTCATCTCCAGGATCATTTCCTCCATCATCTTTATTCACCAAACCTCTCTTTTCTTGCCGGACTTTCCATTTCTCAACCCTCTCTTTCCACTCTGAGTTGCTGTACAAATCTTTTTCTCCTTCAAAATCCTTCCCAGCGACTGCAAAAAAGTCGCACACAAAACCACAGATATGGTTTGGTTATTTCCTGATGCCGAAACATGTTCAAACATAGAACTTGTAGAGTATGATTTGGTTATTACCACTTCCTGTAGTAGAGAATGCTAGACCAGAGGGATGGCCTTGCTGTTGATCGTACTCCCCAATTTCCTGCACTACCAGTTACCATTTTGGCCTTAGACATCCTCCAACTCCTCTCACATAAAGTTAATAATTGCAAGTTTACTCGTGTATTTGAAGAACTTAGAACTTAAAGGAAGGTTTTTCTTTTCTTTTCTTTTTTTGCGACATCGAATTAAAACAATCTAATTCCTGTCAGATATGAATTTGATGAACTTTTATACGTTCCATCCAACCAAAGCATAGTTTACAGACTTGAGCTTGTTTATGGGCAATGAGAAATAATGTCTAATCTGTATTCTAACTTCCAATTAAGCGAATATCAATTGGAAAACATTTCTACAGTTCTATTTTATCCATCTGTAAATTAGAAATCGAGATTAGAGTTACCGAGTGAGCAAAAACATTTTTCTTATCAGATTCGTCACTCTTAATCTGTATTTCAGGCTCAATATCATCAGAACCAAAATTGTCATCATCGTCGTCCTCATCCCCAGGAACTCTTGGACAACCTGCACAGAGCAAACCTTGATCAAGTCTAATGTTTATACATAATCCAAGTGCCCAAAACAGATAGGTTCATTTCTTGATCTTCTAGTTCAAGAGGAATAAATAGAGTGCTAAATATGCAAACCTTTTTGCCGCTTATAGCGAGTGTTACACTGAGGACAGGTCTGGTTTCCTTCACTTCTCTCGTACAAATAACAAGGTTTACAAACAGGAAAGCCACAAACATGACATGCAACAAATGGCTGCCCATCTTCTTTCACTCCAATATCATCTCCACAAACTCTGCACACTTTGGTCGACGCAGAATGACGAGGGGGAGACCGCTGATACAAAAGAATATATTTGGTTAAAGCACACGCAACACAACACGTTGATGATGAGAACAGAAAGAAAATGAAAGAAAAAGAATAATGAGAAAAGGAAAGAAAAGGAAGAGGAAGAAGAAGGTACCTCGTCACTGCCATGAAGAGAAAAGGAACTCATGGCAATGCCAGCCATGGTTGCTTCTGGGACAATGGAGAGAAAATGAAAGGAGATGGCGAGAGGAGAGGGGAGGAGAGGTGGGATGTTATAAAAGAGATGGAGAGAGTTAGATGGTGATCATTGTAAAATATCGAAGTGTAAGTGCATGTGTGAACGTGTGAGCTGTGATTAAGAGGTACTGTGTACCAAACTGTGAGTTGGGAAGTCGTGTGTTTGAGTCGAAGAGACGTTAGCTTAATTGGAAGCGATAGGTAGGAGAAGAAGGATAGAGAGACATTGCTTGGTCAGGCAGGTACATCTCATAGATTATATGCCTTCCACTCAAAGCTGTCTTCTCTAACACTACGAACTATGAATTATGAGTTTATAATTCTTCTCTTTTTTTAAGGATAATTTCAAGTATTTCATCTTATTAAATGTAAATTTTACATATCAAAAAGATATTGAAATTGGGTATTTTATTAGCTGACATATGTAATTTATATCAAGAATTGATATATTTTATGACAATACTTCATAAAGAATTTATCTTTTTCTTGTTACCAATATAAGTCAGACTAATTAATGCCCGTATCTTAGAACCTTCATTTTCTGTATGCATGGTCTTTTGCGGTCAAACGTCTTTGTTAATTCAAAAAGGCCTAATTCTGTCAAGGTTTCTTCATCATCTGTACCAACCTGAATGCTGTCTTGTAAAGAAATCGAACCATTTTTTTAGCCCCTCAACTACAGGAACCCAAATGCAGCTTCAACATGAAAAACACAATCAAATCAGGGTCATCCTGACTAGGGAATTTTATTATCTCTTACAAAGCAGGGTAAATCCTGAAAATGAAATCCTTTGTCCCTTCAGACAATAACCTTATACAATGAACTTCCACGGCATGCAAACCAAGGGCCAACTTCTAACAGTTGTCAAGGCTCCGCTTGTTTTGTATCATGATTTGTGGCGTTCCAACTCCAGAGCACCTCAAGAGGGGCAATCCCAGGTTCCTGATTGCTTTCCTGTTTCGAAGCGTACATGTGCATGGACTCCTTAAGCATTTTGTGTTGGTTAATTAATTTCCATGTTCCGTACGAGTAGAGTAATCTAACTTAACTGCAGACTCAAACCATAGAAAGGATGTTCATCAAGTACATGTATAGAATGGGAACTTCGAATATTTATAACTTACCCTGCTATCAAAAATATAAAACTAACGCCATTTATTTCATTTTCAGTTAGTCATTATTCTGTTATCTTGTGTTCCAACGACAGTTTGTTAACAATTTTGAACTTGTGGTTACAACTAGACTTTACACTAACAGTTAGCCAGATCCGTTTACCACCAGAATCAATATCCCCTAAAAAAGATGAAATCTTTCAGTAGCTAAAAGTGTCTTGAACCCGCTTCCACCTGCACCTTTAGCCCTGCTTCACCAACAGGAGTAATTGAGACGTTTAAGTATTACTATAGTCGAAATACTAATCAACCTTTAGTGCAGAAGCACATGATCTGTGGTTAATCAAAGCAGGGGGTCAAAGTTGAGGAGCTCTAACATAAGTCAACTAACACCAATATACTCGAGACTAAATGCCTTCCATGAATCAATGTCATTTTTTTTTATTCTATGATGACTTAGGCATCTGTTCTTGGTCGTTTTGCAGGCTGTGATGATAAATCACCATTATCAGGCTCAGGGTTTTCGGAAGCTCCATTCTGTGAGGCCTCAGGCTCCCGGCTCAGACCAGGTGAACTTTCCTGCACCTCAGCAGTGTTATTGATTGTGTCAGTTCCTGATATGCCAACGTCCACCTCAAGACGTCCCACTTCATTTTTGGCAGGTGAATCTTTCACTGCTTTTGAAGAAAGGGTCGACAAATTCTCCAAAGCTGACGACGAAAATTTCAGCTTTTCAGAACCTGACTTGTATTGCTTCTCAAACATCATTTGCAGGCACCTCCCTTGCTCTTCTATTCGTAACTGTAAATTTCGTTGGATCTGCCAAGAAAGGACATAAGTTGTTACACACTGATATGTGTCTAAGCATGCATACACACAGACAGCTGGAGTCTTGAAGCCTTGCAAACATGCATTCTACTCCCTCTAACAGCAAACTGACATCTGCTTAATAAATTGTGTAGCATAAACAGTTCATCATGCAGTCAATGTACTATGTAACAAGCATTTGCAAAACCAAACCCAAAACCACAGTTCAGAAAGGTGAAGAGTTACTGTTGCACAAAAAGGGAATTTATAGTAGCATCCATCAATAACTAAGTCTCGTGAGACTGAACAGACAACAGAGTTCAAGTACTCCAATTAAAGTTACCCAATGGAAAGGCATCCACTGCCCTAAATAAAAGAAATGGAAATCCATTCTCATTGAGATATGGAAGCGATTTTGCTCACATTTCCCTATGTTTTGCTGCAATTATAGACCTAAGCCAGCCATAAACCATCTACCAGGATTTTGTGGTATATAACAAAGCTATTTACTTAATACAGAGAAACCATTCTCAATCTGTACCTCAAGTTGTTCATGCAATCGTTTCTGAACCTCCACTTGTAATCGCAGAGCCTCAGTGATCTCAATACCCCTGCGATTAATATAAGATGTGAGTAGAAAGTTTAGAACTAATACAAGATTAAATGGGAGATAAATGTACAAGAACTTTCTTGGAGAAACTTATAAGTTGGTCCCTTAAAGCAGAACCCTTAAATGCCCTTTTATGAACCAGCCTTATACTGGTGTTAAATTTTTGTTTTGAGAACCTTAATCCATTTACAGTGCCATTCAAGTCATTAAGTTGACCAAATCCAATTTCTTGCGAGTTTCTTTGGTGATAGTTGCATTTGATCAATCGATAATGGCTTGTAGTAGCCACCAAGAATATTATCTCATGTTAGAAGAACCACCTGAGAGTTGCACAATCATTAAAACCTCAAACTAAATATCAAACCGCCCATAATTTCAAAGTCAATGACTTCTATTGCTATAAGAAACTCCAAAGTTAATGGAAGAGAAAATATAAAAAGGTGTATTTCTATGGCTGAAATGGGAGAATTAACCAAAAGAAAATATTTGAAAAAATTTCTTTAGAGTATAGATCAAGGTAATTCCAACAGTTGGAAATCCTCGCAATTTCTATCATATGTGAACATGTACCCTGATACAAGCAGGAGAAGAGTGATAACGTTAATGCAATGGAACACACCACAAAATACAAACATAAACCTGATAACTTACGTTTTCAAGTCTAAAGATGACAGTCCTTCAATATGATTTAACCTTGTCTCTGAGGATCCTGCAATTTAATAAAATCTTTTCATCGCTCAAGATAATATACACTCACAAGCAAAACAAATTTCATATAACAAATCACACAAACACACAATTAGAAAAGGAAAACTCTTGGTAAGGCAAAAAACTGAAAAGACAAAAAGGATTTCAAGATATAACACAATGGAATAGTATTAAAGGTAATTACAAAAACATACAGGTCCATAATTTAACAATATGTCAGTTTGAAGGTGAACATTTGCATGCTGTAGAATGATAAATTATGCACTCTAAAGGAATACATTAGTGTACAAGATTCAGTTTTATAACGCATTCCTGCCACCCTCCCCCTCAAAAGGGAAAAGAGTGCTAGCATGGGCTTGTATAGTTAATAACTTCGACAGAACATGTTATTAGTTATCATGTACCTTCACATGAATCTGGTCTATATCTGGCCGTCCTGTATTTCTGAATTTAAGAAGGTTCCATGTTAAAACCCAAAAATAATAATTGCAATAAACATCCATATGCAAGCAACTGCAAATGAGCAAATCATGTTTTTTAAGTCATATCAAAAGAGATAAAGTTAGACCTGTAAGTGGCTTTTTACATGATATATGGTCAAGCCTTCAACTTTCATGAGTTTGAGCACACCTTTTGGAGTAGCTCCTGTACATTGTGCAACCAAAAAGAAGTCAATTTAACAGGAGCCCCATAGGTTGACTAAAGATTCTATAAAGGAAGAAGAACGACAGACTTTCACTTCCACCAAGCTGGTTGACAGCCTCCACAAAAGCTTCATGAAGCTCCGGTGTCCAACGCATGCGCGGCTTAGCTGGTGCACTGTTTGTTGAAGAAGTAGGGTTCAGAACAGAATGATTTTCCCCTGACTGAGGTGGAAGCTGGGGATAAACATGAGGCTGTTGCGTTCGAGCACTTGGAGACGGTTTGGACACCTGGTATGCCATCTGAAGCAACAAAAATGAACAAGATAAACTGTTTAAAATAGCAAATATTCATTAGGAAAAGGTAGCTTAATTGCCCTACATGACCAGAAGTGCCAGCCTTAGGTTCCATATCTGCAGCAGTGGTGTCCACCAGAAGGTCATCCCAATTTGATGTCAAAGCCTCATCATCAGTGAGTAGTTGGTCTGCCCATTCCTGCCAATCACTTTTTTTACTATAATCCTCAGATGTCATGACACCACTACAACTGTTGCTTTCTATTTGATTGTTGTGGACAAGATTGTCCATGGGGAAATCTAGAAAAGATGGCAATGATTGCGGACTCCAAGAAGCACTGTTTTCTTTTCCATAATTACTTGATGTTGACGACTGAAGCAATCCAGGAGAAGCTTGCGGCAATGACAGAGCTTCCACATTTGTTGGTGATTGAGAAACAAAACGAGTATTTCTTGCATGTGTCTCGCTGGGTGAAACAGTAGAGTACTGAAGGTCTGTTGAGAAGCCTGGAGATGAAGAAAATATGTGACCCACTACCTCACTGTTAGAGGTTGGATGACTGGCATGTACACGAGGCCTTGTGATGAGCTCCCTTTCTATGGAAACCTGTTGAGAATCAGGTAGCTTCGGGCAAGTCTCTTCTAGTTGGATAGGCAGGACTGGCAAAGATGAAGACATTGCTCCTGACACTCCTACATTACTCAGCTGCTTTGCACCAGATCTCTGAATGGATAGAGTTGGGCGAGCCTTCATAGTTGTCCTTCAAAAAAAAAAAAAGAGGCACAAGACTCACCTACTACATCAACTGATACTAGTTTCTTTGAAGCAATCACGAAATTTAATACATTCCAAAGCATTATCCAAGCTCACAACACCATAGCAGTAAAAAGATCAATACAACACATACAACAACACGAACTATTAAACCAATGCAATGTCCCATCAAGAGGCAAAACTATACTTGCAATACTGAAATTCAAAGGGACATTATTACGGAAGAAGTTTTGAAACTTTCCAATCATCGCTAGATAGTGGTATATATAAAAGAACCTCAAAATCCAAGAAACTCAAGGGAATACAGCGCCAAGCAAGAACAAATATCTTTTACGCAAAAGAAAACATGAAATGCACTAATCACATTTAAGGAGAGAGTGCATTTTGGTTAACTGCATTACTCCCAAAACACAGTTCTCAACTCTTAGTTGCAATCAGGCGTAAGGTGGTAGATGCAGATGTATGGTTCCAAGTTCAGTTCAATCTCAGCTAGATTTTAAATATTTGATTAAATTCTGCTAATAAAAACGATGCCAATGATTTCCAAATTTGGAATGGAACAAGGTTCTCTCGGATAAATTGAGACCCTTCAACCAACTAACAAGCTTCACACATAAGGACCTAAATATTAATGACTCTGTCATCACTTCCTCTAACCAAGGTAACCTGAACTTCAACTTAAGCATCATTAAAAGCTCTTCGCGAATTTTAACACATTCATTTCCCAAATGATAATCCCCGACTCTTTGAGATGGCAATCTGAATTTTTACCATGTTACTTTCGCTAGGCCCAAACCCTTAGCTTAAATTCCATTACATCTGGGGTCCAAGATCTTCACCAAGACTACAAACATATCTCATGCGTGAAAAAAATATGGATTGAGCAACACCAAGAAACCGATTTCAATATTGGCAGAAATTGAATCATCCACCGGTTCTTGCAAAACGCTTCCCACATAGGAACAAACCAAGCATCAGCACCAGAGCTTCATACACAACTCCCCTATATTTCCCTATTTTTAAAAAAAAACTTCACTAACCAAAATCGCACCATTCAAGCACTATACGGTAGTAATAAGAACAACAAAAAATAACACAAAGACAACCGGGTGCAATTTAGACCGTTTACAGATGAAAAATAACCAGAAAAACAAGAATCAATCGAATTGCAAAAAGAAAAAAAAATAGTCTCAGAAGGGCACAGAATTCTTACCTAGAAATTCATGAAAACCTGGAAAAAAAGAACAATACCCAGACGAAAAGTCGATGCAATTAAGGTACAGAAAGAGCGCAAGAGACAATCTATCTAATGAGACAAGCGGGTTGTTTTTTGAAATTCCGTCACCGGCGTGCCAAAAAGAAGTGAACGCTGACGAGTGCGCTTTGCTCGCATTTGGCCGCCCCTTTGGCTGTGTGTCTTGGGGTTAATAAGCAACAGTGATTGGTTCACTCGCCATCATCAGCGCGTGAGATCAAACTCCTGAGACATTAGTTGGATTAGTGAGTGGACAAGTTTGTGGGCCCAGGCTTGTGATTGGAGGGCGCATTTATTATCTCATGGGGTGCACGTGGGGATTCCACTTGGCTATGTGTGTTCTTTCACTTGTTCCAGAGCCAACTTTGCAACTTTTTTATTTTTATTTTCTCATAATATAGAGTCTGTTCAGGCATAAATCCTCGTACACAAATTAAGGTCCACTAGGGCCCACCAGAAACGTATGCCTAGTTGGTCCGTTAATGTTGTTACTTTCTTCCTCCTGTTTTTTTATTAATAGTATCTTTTCTTTTGGGTGCTCACCAAAAACTAATTTTGCTTGCTTCCATGTGAGAATATTCTAAGCCTATAATCACATATTTCAAGTACGATAAGGAGTAATGAAATCATTTGTAAAAGAGTATTAATAAAGTCAACTCTTTTGTTTAATATTGTAAAAGTTGACCATAAATTGCAACATTAAACCAAAGATACAAATTCACCGTTAAATACAATTGCAAAACCATAAATGTAAAAGAGAATTCTGTTCCTTGGACCATAAGGTTGATCCCTAATCTCAAGGGCCCTCAGTTGCAGGCCCGATCATTGTTGGAGGAGTAAATCACGGTTTGATCTTGGGCAGCCCCCCAACAGAGCGGTCACTTCCTCCCGTTATCAGGAGTCGAACTTAGAACCTTGGACTAATTGACCCTGTTAATTTGCCACCCAAGCTACCCGTGCGGGCGAGAATCCTGTTCCTGTTAATGTTAGGTATGGTCTTCTGGTGGCCACCACATGCTTCAATTTTGAGCAGCACAAGACAGGACGTGGAAACAGATAGCTATAAGTTGGTTGTTCTTTTGACGTGTCTGACTAGACATACCATCGAAGCGAAAAGACCTCAAACTTAGAGGACGACAAGATTAATAATACCCATGGCAGTTTAGGTTTTGTTAAAATTGTCTTCTAGTTTTTTATTATAACACATTCAAAATTCTTTATTTTTTATATTTTTATAAAATTAATTTTTAAAATTCATCTAATTTAAATTTAAAATTTTACATGAAATATACAAGTTTTAAAAATTAATTATTAAATTAAACGTTTTAAAAAATTAGACATTATTAAATTTATAACTACAAAAGCCAACACTCTGTGAATTGTACACATCAATCACAGTATTAAATTACGGCTACATCAGTCTCCTAATACTATATGGCTACATCAGTCTCCTTGAAATAAATCTGCCCTTCCAAAATCAACTGAGCTACGACCTGCCGGCACATGAGTCTCCTAATTCTATAGACAGGCAGTGACAGTGTAAAAGCATCATCAATGTTGTTGATAGTCATAACTTTAATTGCTGAGTATCAGGAAGCGTCATTTCTTTTTTTCTTAATTTAAACTCCTGCCAGTGCCAAGCCCAGTACTGTCTGGGATAAACATAAACCCTCTTGCCCCTGCGGGTCTACGACTGCGTTAAGCTGTCTTATAGATGTATTTATTTATCTGGATCAAGACAAGTACGTTTCTTAATAATGGACTGGACTCCAACACGTAGCCTCTAATGACTTTTGCCAACTGACAACCGTAACCTAAGTCATTAGCAAACGATTCGGTACGTAGATGGTTTTATGGAGTTGCTAAGCTCGTGCGTATCTCTGGAACGGATAAGGTATGGCTTTTGGGAGAGGCGTCAATATCCTTATTGCTTTATCTGATACGAAATCTGAAGCCTACCCCTTAAGAATTTGAAGCATCATAATTCATAAGGAATATATCCTTTATATGATGCCCCAGTACCCACATGCAATATCCTTCGTCCACTAACCTTCTTCTTGCCTCTACTTTTTACTGCTGCTCTGTCTCCGGTTCATCTTCAAGACCGATACAATCACGATTCAAGAAACGAGAAATAAATATATACCAAAATACGTATAAATCTACTACTTATTTCGTATCTA
This sequence comes from Erythroxylum roraimae, assembly GCA_027568915.1. Lineage (NCBI taxonomy): Eukaryota > Viridiplantae > Streptophyta > Magnoliopsida > Malpighiales > Erythroxylaceae > Erythroxylum > Erythroxylum roraimae. The sequence goes on from JAOSBL010000009.1 coordinate 10,992,309, forward strand.
TCAAATAATATGGCCTTATACATAATAAAATATAAAGATAATATTCATAATGCAAACTCATGAAATTATATGGTATAAGTGTTAGTTTATATTCTACAGGTAATTGGTTTATTGTATTTTTGTTGGTAAATCAGAAAAATTAATAAATGAAACAAAGATATGTATAAAAGAGATCACGCACTCCTGCCACGGAAGGCACAACTAACTACTATATAGCATCTAGTCATAGTACAATCCAAGATAAAAACACTTATCTTGGAGTAATCCTATAGCTACTCAACAACAGAAACGCAAATACTCAACCAGTTTAGACCGAAGAAGCTATAATCCGAATAGGAAACCTAGATTAACTAATTCTCAATCCCAGTAGAGGTAATCCAATGAGATACTGAAGTGAATCCGTTCTTGAACATCCCTGACTCAAAATGACCCTCCATCAGCTGAATGTCCACGAAGAAAGCTGCCTCGAGGAAGTGACAGTGCTGAACCTCCAAATTTAGGCATGTCAAGACCCTCAGTAATCGATGGCCTATCCGAAGAGAACCTCACTTGCTGAAAACCTAGAAAAGTCTGAGCAATCAACCTGCAAAAGTTAGTGAAGAACCAAACAAAATATTTACCTCCTCTCTGTGTATAGGCTGAGAAGTTCCCTAACTTGGGAGATTACTTTGAGATACACTCGCTCCACATCCATGGCTTCATTCTTAAAAGTTCTGGCATTACGTTCAGTCCAGAGATGGTAAACAGTGGTGGAAAGCAGAAGAGGGAAGTGAATTATGGCTAAGAACCTGGTACAGGAAGCAATTCTATATCAGAAAAGGATAGCTGAAAGGTTAGGCTGGTTAAGGGTAGGCAAATTGAAATATGTGAGGCAATGGTCCCAAATTGTTTTAGAGAATGTGCATTCGAAGAATAAGTGGTCTATGGATTCATTAGCTGATAGGTACAGAGAACAGTAATTAGGTGTATAGAGGAAGGAAAGTTTGTCCCTTGTTTGCAACTTTTGCAGGAAGGCAAGCCATAAGGTAAAGGAGCACCAAGGTTTACTGTATTTGGACCATACCAACTTGTGCCAAGGAACATCCGGTAAGAGGGGTCGCAATAAGTGATAGGTTGAAACATTGGTATGTCGTTTGGTAGGGCTAGCTAATCATTCCAGGCAGTCGGGTAAGGAGCTATTAGGGAAATACCCAGGTGGATCAAGGTGCCTTATGAGGTCCATGGATACCTCACACAATCTCCAATTATCATTGACTATGACTTTAGAAACTCTTGCTGTGAGCGGAAGCTCCAAACCATTGATCGCTCTCGATGTAGACAAGTTCCTCAAAATACCTCGCGGGTACCAAGGATCCTGCCAGAAAAGCGTAGATATACCGTTTCCAATTCTAAATCTGAACTGATGACATAACTTGTCCCTTACTGTTAAAATTTTCCTCCAACTCCAAAAACTATTATAAGTAGGTTGAGCACTCCAAAAATTTTTCCTTCGCAATATGATTTTATGTACCCACTTAACCCATAAAGCTTCCCTATCTTCAAACAAATTCCAAATCCATTTTCCTAACAGAACATGATTCCATGTAGTCAAATGTTTAACACCTAAGCCCCCTCCCTTTTAGGTCGACAGATGTCACTCCACTTAACCTTAGCCTGAATACTAGAAACTGCCTTACCTGCCCATAAAAAATTCTTCATCTTATTTAGATATATACGGTAAAGTTTATAAAATAAATATACATTGTAAATGAAATTACGATAAGATCATAATTATGAGATTCATATTACATTTATATCTTACCCTTAAATTATTTCTAGTCATTATTATATTAAGATTTAATGAAGTTTAAAAGCACTAGTATTTTTCTTCTTTATGAAGCAAGTAATCAATCTCATAAACTAAAGTATGAAGATACCTACACAATATGGGCATTTGTTAAGGAACAAGTTTATTGAATTGACCTCATATGAGAGTTTCATTTGAAACATTACTTGTATATCTATGAAAATTCTCATTCTGACGATTATTTAAATGATCATTTGACTTAAGATCTCCAAAATCTTGTATAAGAATTACTATGTTTTAATAATACTTATAACCTATTTTAATTAATAGTAGCTCAATCTATAGTTGTTAGATATAATATGAACTATATGAAGATAGTTGAGTGATCAATATAAGATTCATCTTCCTAAAATGATTAATAAGAATGTTTCATTATTTTCGATTAATATTAATTTGAGAAATTCTTGGCTAAGGTGAAATAACCATTGAAAATAGTTTTCAAATGTTATTAATTGAATCAATTATTAATGGAAAGAACTAATATGATTAAACTTAAATAAGATAGACATTATTTTTATACACTATGTTTAATCACAATATTATAATATAAAAGAATTGGATTATATGAAAAAATCATGCACAGAAATGTTAATCAAAATCACTTTGACATTTGTAAATATTTGGGTGATCATGATGCATTGCTAGATATCAATCTTGATATATGGATATAAATTATTTAGTTAGAGAATTAAAGTTAAATTAAAAAAAGTTTAATTTATATGCTCCTAAATTATGATTTAGGATTACAATTTATATCCATTGTCAACAATTTAGGAATCTAATAGGTCACTGTTAGACCCCGTTTTTCGGAACCCAACTCTTAAACCATAACACAATGAACTCATGAACACGTGCGTGCATATAACCTTGCACAAATGTTGGACCCCGTTTTCCGGAACCCAACTCTTAAACCATAACACAATGAACTCATGAACACGTGTGTGCATATAACCTTGGAGGGATTTTTTTTTCATTGCACTATCATTATCCCTCATTCGTTACATGTTCATTCTCATAACATCCCAAAATTCACTCACAAGTTGTTCAATGGTGCGCCCATACAAAAACAGTCACATGCTTGAACTCATTTCGCCTGCTTGTGAACAAAATTTGGAAATCTTAAAATCTGAATTTCAATTTGACTTCTTCATAGAAATCATAGCTCTAAGTCTCTAGCTTGATTAGGCGCAAGAATCACCTCAATCAGAGTTCTACAACTCAAGATATCATCAAAATACCAAAATGTGCTCATATCTCAAACATACTCTCCTATCCGACCTCTCACTTACTTTAATGTAAACTCTCTCAATTCAACTTCAAATGACACAAATTTTCATAGAGAGATAGATACATGTCTTAAGAGTCTATTTCTTCAAGAATCACCTCATTTGGACGTCGGATGAGGGAGTTATGACCAAAAGAGTAAACCATGTTCACATCCAAAATCGATTTGAACATACTTTGGCCCGATTGCCATAACTTTCACCACACATGTCGGATTACCTTCATTTTTGGACCATTAGAAAGAAGACATCTAGACCTACAACTTTCATGAAGACTAGAAATCCTGATGCGGCCTCTAACAATGTCAAAAATTGCAATCTTTTTCGTACATGTCCATTAAATGGACATGCATGTCCGTTTAACGGACATGAATCGACCAAACTGCACTTTTTCACCCGAGAAGGTCCGTTAAACGGACA
>JAOSBL010000009.1:11073310-11088918 GCA_027568915.1 Erythroxylum roraimae
TTAATTCTATGTTATTATTGACAGATATCGAAACCTTCAATTATTCCAGCAGTAGAAGTTGAACCTCCTGGATGCTCATTTAATCTTTCTTTTGAACAAGTACTCTGATTGGTTTCTCTCTGTTGGCTTTTGCTTCAATGACTTCTTCTTGTTTTTGAGGGGCTTGTGAACAAGTACTATTTCTCAATCTCCATTTCTTTGATACATTTGTTGGTTTGTTCAAAATTTCAGATTCTATGAGATTTTCGTGATGAATAGTTTGTTCTGTATTGTGCTTAAAGTTGGGAGTGGAGAAAAAAAAGAAGGAAAAGGTTTCATGTTTAAATTACACAGAGAATATATGATTACTGAATCTGCTTGCAAAAATTGTATCTCGTTACTCGGCATTGGCACATTGGGGGAGTTTAAAGGAGTAAAATCTTTGTGATTAGCATCTTTGTTTTGCTATGTCTACTAAATTTTTTTGATCAAACCACAACCGTTTTGTCGGTATTATTTTCCAGGGAAGCAGTTAGCTCATTCTCCAAAGTTCTGACATCACAAAGCTTTCCACCAGCCTCATTAGCGAAGACAACCTTCCTCTTCTTGAGAACCGTATTTCTTGAATCAATAGAACCTCTACTTGTCATTTGCTGGTATTTATCATTGTGAACTATTAGACAAATTATGTACAAGAAGCTTCTACTATTAGTATACTAAGATGATAGAAACATCTTTTATTGATGGACTTAGCGGAACAGCTTAGTTATCAAGTTTCAAATCAACGGGATAAATTGCTTAGAGATAGCAGTTCCTTTTAAGAACTCTATTTAGCTTTAGATTTGTTAGTTTCTATCAAAAAGAGAAGTTAAAGAGTGCTCATCTCAGACGATGAAAGTTTAGCAAGTTTACATTTTACTAGGTGATGTGTGCAATCTGGAACTTTATGGCCAAGGCAGTTCTTTTTAGTTATTTGTTCATATTTCTCTTCAATCTTCTGCCAAGTGCTATATATGGTGATCGACGCCTGTGTTTTCTCTTAAATATGCTTCAAGGTTTTTGTTTTTATTGCCACATAGCTTAAGCTTGTGAAATTACTTTTGAAGGATGCTTTCTTCCTGCTACCTCACTGACATGTTATGAGGTCACATAGAGGCCCTACATTGTTTTCTTTACTTTCTTTTGATGTGATTGTCTGTCTATTATGTTTCCTGTAAAAAAGCTCAGGTTTGCCGCTTGGTGTAGCTATTCTGGTTATATGTGCTCTAGGTACATGCACAAGTAATTCACTCAATCTCTTCATCACGCCATCCAGGTAAACATAATGACGTTTTAGATCAGTTTCACAGCTTCTAATTGGTTAATTTACCTTGTTTATAATCCCTATTCAAATATAGCAAACCGAAATTTTAAGAGAATTCCATATATGTTGCTGTCTTCAACATGTTAATAAGATATTTCATTATCAGCTCATTCAATTGACATTTCGTAGCTTATAATTCTAGACTGATGGTCCATGGTTTGATCAACACATGCTAGGGATGCTATCAGTCAAGCACCAAGACACGTGTAGGTGATTCTTTCTACAGTGATTGTTCTATCCACGCACGATGACACTCTCATTGCTTTCACATCATATATGATTATTGAAGTTTTCTCTTTGTTAATTCCAAGTTATGTAATTAATGTTGCGGGGTTAAGCATATATGTAAGAACACAGTTACTTTTGGAAATTTAACCTTCATTTCCTTGTAATTACTGGTGAAGGGTTTAAGTTAATTATATATGTAGGAACACAGTTACTTTTGGAAATTTAACCTTCATTTCCTTGTATGTTATGTGCCTTATGATTGTAGTTGCCAAGTGAAGCTGTGGTTAGTCATGTACTTGAAGCTCCACAGCTACGTGAATGGATTGAAGGGCCACTGCTGTTGGGAATCTTGATACTTTGCTTTTAGCTTTGGTTAGTCATGTACTTTTGAAGCTCTACAGCTACTGTTGGTGAAGATATAGTGTCAGCTTGTAGTAATCAAAAGAAGCACAAGAAAAGTCAAAAGTCTAATTCATTTAAGGAAGAAGTTTCAAACAATATTCTGTGTATTATGACATGTTTGCGAATTACAATTAGTGTAGTTTGATATTAATTAGTGTATTTTGATATTAATTAGTGTATTATGATATGTTTTCGAATTACAATTAAATAATACATTGTCTGCAAGTATGAAATTCTTGTGATACATAAATAATTATTAAAATTAATGATATACTAAAAAATTGAAGAATTATTAAATAAATAAAATTCATAAATAATATTGAATAGTTATTGAACAAATAAGATTAAAAAGATTGTATTTTAAAAATTAATTATTAAAATTAAAGAAATTATTAAATTAATATGATTTTTGAAAAATGAAATAATAATAAATAATAATAAAAATAATAGTCTTCCGCGACGTTTTTATAAACGTCGCGAAAGACATTCCGCAACGTTTTCAAAAAACGTCGCGGATTTCTTCACATTCTGCGATATTTTAAAAACGTCGCGGATTGTCTAAACTTTTAGTGACGTTTTTTTAAACGTTGCGGAATATTAGTGTTTTCCGCGACGTTTTAAACGTCGCATAAACCTTTTGCTTACACCACATTTCGCAACGTTTTTTATGACATTTTTTAAAATGTCGCAGAATACATTCTACGACGTTTTTTTGGACATTTTGTGACGTTTTAAAAACGCAGCAAAATGCCTTATTTTCTTGTAGTGACATTGTTTTTACATTACCGGCCGGCGTTTAACCTGACCTTGGCCAATGGCCCAATCGGACCAAACAATTTTAGCTCGTGCCCTGATCAAGTTGGGCCAAAATTAGAGTGAACCGGACCAAAATTAACATTCCTAATATAAATGCCATATATTCCTAACATATTAAATTAATGAAAGTTAACGATACAACTTAACAAAGAGAATGATTCTAGACTTTTCACAAATCATAAGGACATCTCATAAGATTTTTAAAGTATAGGGATTTTATGGAATTAATGAAAATTATAAGAAAGGTTAGTGTCTTTTAGCTTTATATTTTTAATATAATAATATGCAAATATGATAAATTAATAGTATACATTTGATATATACAGTACCACGCTTGTAATTTGTTGGTTCTCAATCATTTTCTTGACACGTGGTTGTCTACATAAAGTATTACGTATTCACAAATTGCCCATATGAGTGAAAGTTAACAACACAACTTAATAACAATAACTGATTTTAGATTTTTTTTTAGAAATCTAAAACCAAATAAGAGTTTTAAAGTATAAATGATTTTGGTGGAATTAATAAAACTGTAAGATAGATTGGTGTACTTTACCTTAAAAAAAATTATAGGTTCATATTCCATCCGGAAGGAGGAGGACTAAATTTAACACTTATGCAAAATTAAAATTGTTCCAAGAAATTTTAAACTATACCGACAGTATGGACTGTTATTGATCGGTGAATCAAAATATTAAAAAACGCTATATCAAACTTATAAATGAATACAAAATAAATGATTAAATTAAAATATTTTTATGAATCAAAATATTTTTTTTAAAAAAAAACACCATATCAACCTTATAAATGATTAAATTACAATGTTTTAAAATATTTATTAGGTCTAAAACTAAAATTTTAGTAAATGAAGTTATTGAATTAAAATTTGAAAAAATTTTCAAATTTCAATTATAACAGATCTTAAATTATTTATTAACGTAAAATACTCTTTAAAAATAGTTTACTTTCATGCTAATTTAATAAATAATCTTATTAATCAAAAATTAAAATTTTTAGTTATAAAAGTTTTAAAAAATAGTTTGAAATAGCATTTAGTATTTAACGGATACTAATATGGCACCATATCAGTGCTAAAATTGATACAAGTTACATTCAAAATTTTTGCTTAAACTTATTTTCTATATTGTTGGCTGCTTTCATCCTTCAAAATTTTTATATTTTTTAATTAAAAAGTTTGTGGATAATTTATTTTTCAACCTTTCGTTATTTATTTAATAATATATATCAGCTTTAATTATATAATATGGGCACATATATTTCATTTATTTTTAATAATTTAAAATTTAAATCATTCTTATTTTTACAATATACGAAGTAATGTTTTCAACAAAAATAGTTTGGTTTTGAAAGAAGTGCTAAAAGAAAGCCCACAACCCCTGAATTGGAACCAATGCCCATTAAGTTGTTAACCCAAGGCCGAGGTCCATCATTATTTTAGACCGAAACTTACAACTCTTACGCATACTTGATAGTTCACAAGCACGCAACGTAGCCTACTACACGCGTAAACCCGAAATTAAGCCTCACTTTCTTCGAAAACATAAGAAGCAGAAGAGTTGCAAAGTGCAAAGAAGCAAACAAAACACTGAAAGCTGCTCTATCTCAAGGCAGATTCTTACGAATCTAGAGATCTCTAGTGTTTATACGACGCCGTCTGCCTCTGCTTCCCAAGTAAGTCCTCTGCCATTTAATTGTCTCACTTGTTTAGGGTTTAGTCCACCGGAGGTCCTAATTAGGGTTTCGAATTTTGCCCTTTTTTGGCTTTGCTTCTGTGTGAATTGGATGGTACTTGAGTCTCATGTTGTTATATCGTGATTTTGATTGCATAGGGCTTGTTTTTTTTTTCTTTCTTGGAATTGAATGTGTACGATTTTTATTCGTGCAGTTGATACTGTAGAGGTTGAAGTGTAGTTTGACAATGGGAGAGAGTGAGACAGCAGTTGCTGGAGCTTCTACAATGATGGATTATACATCAGCTGTGTATGGTACCGGCTCTGTTGATACTAGGCCAAGTGTTGTTGTCGATTCCAGTGGTTTTGCTGCAGAGGGGTCGGTATCTACTGATGCTGCAGATGTGTGTTATGCCGGTTCTAGTTTGGCTGATGGAAGCACAAATGTACAAGGGGCTATTGTTAATACAGTATTTGATACTAAGCCAGTTGTTGGAATAAACAGTAATGTTGGGGATAATGCTCCAGTTGTGCCAGCTCCAGCAGCTTGTTATAATCCTGTAAACGGCAGTATTGGTGGTGAAGCAGGGAGTACAACAATTGATAATGGAAATACCAGAGATATTGTGGATGGAGTTGCTGTGGAGCAACAATTTGTGGATGGATCTGGTATGTTTTCTCTGGCATGCTTGTGGTGACTAATTAACAAATTTTTAGTTTTTGTTTTGTCTGCAATAAATTTAAATCCTTTTGCTGCACATTTTCTTGATTTTGAGTAAAGTAAACACAAACTTCTTTATTCTTTCTAATAAAATTCTTTATTCCTGAATATTTTTCTTTGTTATTGGCCCTACCATTGTTTGTGTCCAATGATATGATTATCGGTGGCAGAGTATATTCTAGTTAACTCTGTCATTTTGGATATCTGTAGTGCTTGTGAAGGAGATTGAGGTGGTTATGCATGTTCTTATTGTTTTTGTTGTTTGTGTCTCGCCAGCATTGTCTGCTGAAGAGGAACGACTATCGAGTATTGTGAAGGCTAATTCTCTAGATTTTGATGCTTGGACTGCATTGATAGAAGAGACAGAGAAGGTGGCTGGGGTATGACATTTCAACTTCCTTATTATTTACTACTTGTTCTTGAGAAATATACTTACAATGGCACATGAGGATCTAAGCTTTCTGGATTATGGAAATGAGAAACTGTTTAACTAAACTGTGTAAGTTAAGGAAGTGTTAAAGCCAAGTTTTACTTCTGTAAACATCTTTTGAGAAAAATGTTTACTGTTTGTAAAGTATACTTTTAGTGGCTGATGAGATGTCCAAACATCTATTATTGATGTCTCAAAGCCAAAAGGCTTGATGGCAGTGGAGAGAACAAAAGATGTGGCTGCAAGAAGTGAAATTCGATCACAATTGAAGATGAAAGTGCCTTTATATACTTCTCTACTATCTCCTCCTGATATAATTGGAAGGGAAATCATTTTTCCTGCAACCCTAATTAATCTTGAAAGTAGTATATATGGTTACACACCGAGCATCTAGTGGTCATGTGACTTCAATTTCTCATTGCCAATATGTTCTTGTTTAGTGTTTAATGCTTATTTATGCTCTTTTAGACATGTGTTTGTAATCTCAATGCTTGCTTTGGCTAACTTCCCATACATACTTATGCAGGACAAGATTCTGAAAATCCGAAAAGTTTATGATGCCTTTTTGGCTGAATTTCCATTGTGTTATGGTTATTGGAAGAAGTATGCAGATCATGAGGCTCGCCTTGGTTCTATGGACAAAGTTGTTGAGGTGTATGAACGTGCTGTTCTTGGGGTGACCTATTCAGTGGATATATGGTTGCATTATTGCATATTTGCGATAAGCACATATGGGGATCCAGAAACTATTAGAAGGTATTAGCTATTTGCATGCAGTTGTCATTATTTTGCATCTATTTGAATGATGATTTGTAATTTCTGTTTCCTCAAGGATTTGGTGATTTTTGTTGCTTTTGGACACCTTTCAAGGTGCCTGCAATGGTGGTTTGTTACTAATGGTGAAAGGTGTGGTGGAATGCTTTAGAATCACTTTTTTAGTTGTGCAAACCTTGATATCGGGTCTCCTTTGTGGATAAATGTTTGCATATTATTTTCGGGTGTGAATTGGTTTTTTTGGCTTTATTTAGACCGTAGTTTCTTTCCTCTTCTAAAGGTCTGGATCATAGTAATAGTTGTGTATCAGTTATGGCTGTCATTGACTTCTGAGGTGTATCAATATGTAAAATGCTGCTGGGAAGATCTCATCCGGATAAGGGCTATGATGGCCTCACTCAGTGATCCTTTTCAGGCATAGTATGGTTTTTATCAGGAAGGTAAATGCAGTATTTGGAAGTGTCATGCTGTTAGAGTGAATTATCTGTTATCCTTCAACCTAAGTGATGCATCTCGCAGTTGGATGTGTCGGCATTCGCTGTTCTAATCTAAATGATTCTTCTATAACATTGTTTCATATTCTGTTTTGAGTCAGGTTTTTTGAGAGAGGACTAGCTTATGTTGGAACAGATTATTTGTCTTCCCCTCTATGGGACAAATATATTGAATATGAAGAAATGCATTCGGAATGGAGTCGTATTGCCTCTATTTACACCAGGATATTAGACTTTCCAAGTAAACAGCTGGATGACTATTTCACCAGGTAAGGGTAACTGCATATGTTCCCTTGTTGGGTTGTTCTTTTCTTGTATCTACCTTTTATTTTTGTATTCTGTTGCTTGGTATATGTCAAAACTAAACATGATCCTTGTCTCCATGTGACAGATTTAAGGCTTTTGTAGTTAGTCGGCCTCTGTCAGAATTAAGGACTAGTGAAGAAGCTGTTGCTGCTGCAGCGGGTAGTCAAGTAGATGAGGGAGAGATTCATCAAGATGGTGCTGAACAGTCTTCTAAACCTGTAAGTTCTGGCTTAACAGAAGCAGAGGAGTTGGAGAAGTATATCGCCATCAGAGAAGAGCTGTATAAGAAGGCTAAAGAGTTCGATTCTAAGATATGTGATTTTGAAAATGCTATTAGGAGGCCTTATTTTCACATGCGGCCCCTCAATGTGGCAGAACTTGAGAATTGGCATAACTACCTGGACTTTATAGAAAGACAAGATGATCTCCACAAGGTATTTGAGTTTGTTGGTTATTCATCAATAACCACTATGTGGTTTGCAGTTTTTTGTTTTCTTTCTTGTACATTGACTTACACTTAAGTAATATCTGCCCCATCATATGGTTTGTTGGCTAACCCTTGGATGAAGCAACCTTTTTAAACGGGAAATTGAACTGAGACTAAAGCATGGGCTCTCGATTTGGTTTCTATGAGGCTAAGTACTTCAAACCTTCATTTGTCAGTGGAAATTTTGGGTTCATGTATGCATTGAAATTTTATTCTTTTTAAAATTCATATGTTATGCTGCAGGTATCTTCTTGTCTCCTAACCATCTGTCTGTCAGGCAAAGAAGGGTCCCTAATATTTGGGGGGCCTTCTCTTCCCCCATGGAGTATTTCTTGTGCATATCTCCTTTGTGCTTTGTTATGATCGTCACGAATTCAATTCAAATCAAATTGCTTTAGGTCGTTTACCAATGTCAGTAATTGACGATTATACAATTTTAACAATTTTGTTTCCCTTCTAATAATGTGTTTTCCATTTCAAATTTACCCACTAGTGCTTGATAGTTGTGATTTTGCGGTTTAGGTGGTGAAGTTGTATGAAAGATGCCTAATTGCATGTGCCAATTATCCTGAGTATTGGATACGGTATGTCTTGTGCATGGAAGCCTGTGGAACTATGGATCTTGCAAATAATGCACTTGCTCGGGCTACACAAGTCTTTGTCAAGGTATGATGGATTATGGGTTAAATGTTTCAGTGTTGTATTCTGCCAATGTGCTTAAGTTTTCCCTTTTTGGGAATTTCTGCTGAAAAATACAATCAAGTGGAAAAAGAAGTGTAATTCTCAGGTGGAAAAGATTGTGAGGGATGAAGCCTTTAATTGAGATGATTCTAGACAACCAACAATCATAAGAGATCTGGGAACTTGTAGTAGAGAGGCTGTTGCAGAGTGCTTTTTCAATAGTGATATCGTGTGATTGGACCAAAAGCATTTTTCGTCTGCTATGCTATTTTTTCCCTTCCCTTAAGTATAGATTTAATTTTTTAGTCTCAGTTAGGATGTTTTTTGGGTATGCATCTGTATGTCTTTATGTTACTGTTACAGTTGTTGAATTATCTTATAGCTAAATGAAATGTAGGCACCTAGTAGACTGATTCTAAATTTTGATATATGCTTGAGGATAGAAAGCAGTACTCTTTCATTTTTGACTTGTATTGTTCGGGTTTACAAGTTAATTTTCTGATCTCAAAAACTCAACAGCGACAACCCGAGATTCATCTTTTTGCTGCTCGCTTCAGAGAGCAGAGTGGGGATATACCAAGCGCTAGAGCTTCTTACCAACGTGTACATGCTGAAATTGCACCTGGTCTTCTTGAAGCAATTATCAAGCATGCAGACATGGAACATCGACTGGTTAGTAGGATTTACAAGTTATTATGAGGTTTAAATTTTGATGTGCTTGTGTCATCGTTTGAATTGATTGCCTTTTTAATATTGCAGGGAAACCATGAAGATGCTTTCTCTTTATATGAGCAGGCCATAGCCATTGAGAAAGGAAAAGAACATTCACTGACCTTACCAATGTTGTATGCACAATATGCTCGATTTCTCCACTTGGTAAGTTTTGCACATGTTTTTATGCATAATTGTTATGCTATAATCTTTTGGCTGATGATTTTGAAAATCTCTGGAATCTGAATTAGTTACTTACACTTCTAAAATGTTTAATGTAGGACTATCTTACTAGTGTAGTTTGGTAATACTCAAGAATTTGATTGTTCCTGGATACGCTTGTACAACTTAGTTTGCTTGCATCTGCTTACTCTTCTACTAAATCAATGAGATGCTAACTCAAAAAGAAATAGTATCCTGCTTCTAGTGATGGATTATGTTGTATATTGGATTTTGATAAGTTCCCAAGAAAAAGTTGGCTTTTCCATGTAGTTTCCCCTCTGTAATTGTTGTGGGCAAGAAAATGCCTAGTTCAAGGTAGAAATGGTATTGAGCAGTCTTGCAATGATTCTGTTTTACATTTGTAATTGATGTCTCTTTAAAATATCAGTTGTTAATCAGCACTACCCTTTAAGAGTTTTATTATGTGTGTTTCCAGGTTTCTGGTAATGCTGAAAAGGCTAGAGACATTCTAGTTGAAGCTCTTGAAAACGTTCCACTATCAAAACCTCTTCTTGAGGTCTGCCTCCTTCCTTCTATCTCTGTGTTGTTTAATTTTTTGTGTGATTAAACAATTAAAATCTTATCTCAAATCTATTTTTAATGTGATTTCTTGGAGCTAATAGTCAGCCTTTTGTGTACACCAAGCAGGCCATTATACATTTTGAGACAATTCAGTCACTTCCTAAGAGAATTGATTATTTAGACTCATTGGTTGAGAAATTCATTGTGCCCAACTTTGATAGCCTGAATGCTGCAAGTGCTGCTGAAAGAGAAGAGCTCTCTTGCATTTTCTTGGAGGTTAGCCTATTCCTTTTATTTTATTTCTATCTATTTTTTGTTCCCTTATGAACTTGTATTTATATGGAGCTGGTATCCATATTCCAGATTGATTTTTGCCTGATCTGTACATTCTACGTTATATATGTTATTGTGACATAGTAAAAACGTGATTCCTCTCATGAGGTGGAATTTAAATGTGGGTAAAGGTGAAGGCTCCCTTTTAAGGTATATGTAATATTATGAAGTGGAATTTAGTCTTTAAAAGCTGAGTTATTGATCAGATTGCTCATTTTTAAGCATATGGTCACAGTTCTTGGGGCATTTTGGAGACTTACAAAGCATCAAGAAGGCTGAAGATCGTCATGCTAAGATCTTCGTACCTCACAGGAGCAAGTCAGAGTTTAAAAAACGTCATGCAGAGGATTACCTCAGTTCAGATAAGGCAAAGCTGGCCAAGTCTTACTCTGATGCTCATTCACCAGGCCAGTCCATGACTGGTGCATATCCAAATGCCCAAAACCAGTGGGCAGCCAGTTACAATGTGCAGCCTCAAACATGGCCACCTGCAACACAAACACAGGTGCAACATTGGGCTCCTGGATACGGCCAGCAGGTTTATTGCTTTTCCTTAGTCACTTGAAGATCTTCAACTGTGTTCTGTTACAGGAATAGTTGGATTCTCATATTTAATATTGCATGAAACAAAGTTACGAAATTCAGTAGTGTGAGACTTTAATCTTTTATTCTACATATTGATTATTTGATTTTTTTGTACTAGGCTCAATATAGTGCTTATACTGGTTATGGAAGCACCTATACGACTCCGCTAGTTCCCACATCTTCTGCACAAACTGCTGCCTATGGTGCTTATCCTCCTACATACCCTACTGCACAGGTACAGAATGTTCCGTAATATGTCCTCCAAAATTTTTATTAGCTAGCTTTCCCTGATCATATTTCCCTATGAGACGTTTCATTCATTTTCTGTGAACGCATTGGAATTGTTTAACTACATTCATTTTGCTTGATTGTGTAATTTGGTGGCTGATGGCTTATTTATGATATCAGCAGGCCTTCCCGCAACAAAGTTATGCACAACCAGCTGCTGTGGCAACATTAACTCCTGCACAGCAGCCAGCTTCCGTTCCACAGCCTTATTATGGGAATTACTACTGAACTAATGCGCTCTCTTTTATGTTTCTTCTTTTCTTATTTCGCTTCTCTTTCTCTGTGTCATGTATACTCAGAACCTACATAGGTTCTTTTTGTTTTCGATACATGGGGTTGTAGTGGTAGCTGTGTAGGGACGAGGATGGAAACAATAGATGGCATGGGGGTTTAGATGGTTACTTTTACATCTTTGAGTTCTAGGTATCTGTGCGTAAACTGCATCTCAAGGTGTAACTTCTGATAACACGATATTTTGTGCTGATAAAATGTTAGTAAGTGAACTATCTGATTTTGATTTTATTGTTCGAATTCGACACAAAAAGTTCAAAGGAAGTGTCGTCAAATTAATCATCGGAGTTTGATTTCTTAAACTTGTCACCAAACATTTTGTATAGGAAAAATATCAGTTGTATTTCTTCTTTATTGTTTTGTTTTCCAGCACCCGAAGACCTGACCAGGCCACAACCCGCCAGATCAGGACTTGGGACACTTTCGAATGATTCAGTTACTTACCCGATTTATTGTTTGATATCTTGGTAGCAAAATCTGATTCCCTGTTAGTATGTGTGTCTATGGACTCTGATGCTCATGACATTGGCCCGCCAGAATTTTAGTTGGTTGGACCGTGGAATCATGCACTAACATTCGGCCTGCAGTCAGGTATATCACCCACTCCACTCCTCCATACATGACCTGCAAAAACCATTTCCTAGGGTCAGTAATTAGTTCCAAACGCTGTCGATCATTTATCGTTCTGACAAATTTCCATTGTATTGCATGAAAGAGCCCTAGGTAACACCTACTGTCTATGAAACATGCATAAGCTTATCTGATTGAAACTTTTATTTAAATAAGTGTATCCAAGACTTGCTTAAGGATCAGCAGAAGGCAAACTTTGGATAACAATTTGATTATCTTCACCAGAATAGAATCCACATTTATAATTTTTGCTGAGATGTAATAAATTATTTGACAGCCGACTGCTGTGCAGTGAGGGGTAGTAGTGGGGCAAACAAATGCTTACTTCAAAGTAATAATTTCTTCCCCGACTTGCGGTTGCATTTGTGTACTTAATATTTATGGCTTTGTTTCAGATAAAACCATAACTGGCTGTGAGACACTTTAAAAACACAAAGCTGGAACATTGTCTCTGCAGTACACTTGTTGTGCATCATATAAGGGTCACTTTTTTATACCAATTAACAATTTTAATTCTAATATTTTAAAGTAACAATTATAACTTTCATATTTAAAAAATATTAAATTTTGATCTTATTCTAATAAGAATTTTAAACCCCTCTTATAAGTAAAATATTTTTATTATTTTTATGATCTTGTGGCCCTTTAAAAAAATATTAATATAGCTCAAAGTACAAACAGGGACTTAAAAGAAACGCACTAGAAAGCTTTAATCGGTGCTGAAGTTGGGGGATGCCTTCACTGCCATAAGCAAGTCTTATTTCCTCATTCCTCCGTCTATGTAGCAACATTCTTGACGTAGAATTATAAACACTACATAACAAACATCATCATTTTCTTGTCATTTTACACCTTAGCTAATTAACACTAGAAGTAGCATCCATCAAGTACGATTTCATGACCCTTGAAATAATATAGGTTGTCATACGTTGGACATATTTGTTTAATCTTTCAAGAAAACCCCTTTTCTTTCCCCATATGAGGTATGTTGACCATATTTTTAATTGAATTTTCGTTTCAGCATATAATCACAGTAGAGCCAATGCTCACAAATCTTAATGGTCTCCATGGACATGCTTTATAATTACAAGGAAGAAACAAATTTCTCATATTTTTGTTAACCTGATAAATTCTTGTCTTTGCTGTGTAGTGAATATTTATGCGGTCGTATTGTAAGATGTCCCAACATGAAATTGAAAGCAAAGAAATTACAAGTCAACAAAAGAAAATGGTTGAGGAAAGGAAAGAAAAAGAGCTTTATGTTTTCTAGTTATCAAAGCTCACCCCAGATGACGCATAGCACTCTTCAAATGAGAAGTTCGAGTTGAGGATAACAAAACGGCATAAATATAATCTGCAGAACCCAATTATACATTCAACTGGTCTATATTCTTTGTAACGTAGATGTTCAAAAGCAATGAAATAAATCCCACTATTTAGTAAGACAACTCACCTAGAATAAAAATGGTCAAAGTGATTCAGTTTTTTATTTAGGTAAGGCAATTATGTTTTCAAAGTAAAACGAAGCAACTCACTTGAACATAAAATGAGGGAAAGAAAACGAGAGACTGACAGAAAGAGAGAAAAGAAGAAAAAAAAAAGAGATTAAAAAAAGAAAAATAGATTTAAAGGAGAAAAAGAAAAAAAACAAAAGAAGAAATTAAATTACAAGTAATTAAGGACAACAAGTGTAATTGACTTTTTAATTTAATAAATTACATTTTAAAAAGAAATTTCAAATTTTATTTATTAAATTAATTGGGTTAAAATCTCTAAATTATAAGGTATAATTGTTAAAAAATCACAAACTACAGATTTTTGAACAATTATATTATCAACTTCAAAATTATCCAAAATAATTTAGAAGAAGCTCATTCGTACTTAAACCAAATACGCCTTAAGATACTTAATACTTTCTAACAATTTTTCTACTTAGAAAGGACCACAGGACTTCTCTGTCAATCTTTACCTTGCATTCTGTATAAACTTAAAATAGATCATTATTTAATTTTAATAAACGGGATGGAGGATATGACATAGTTTACATATTTATTTTAAATTTTGAAAATTTACTTAACATAGTTTACATATTTATTTTAAATTTTGAAAATTTACTTACTTGTATAACAATGATTAAAAATATAAATTATATTTGTTTTAATTTAGGATTAATTACAAAAAAATCTCAAACTTTGCTCAGTTTTTCAGTTATAGCCCGAATTTCAAAAAGTGACAATAGAATACTTAAATTTTTAATTTTTTAATTCTAGCCTGAATTTTAAAAAGTGACAATAAAATGCTCAAACTTTCTTTTTTTTTTTTTTCAATTTTAGCCCAATGTTAGTTTCTCTACTAAATTTGTTGACGTGGTTTACCACATATTCTAGAAATATGGTTTAATCACATAATTAAAACAATATCGTTGTTTAAAAATGACTTAAATCAGATTACGCAGCCCTGATAACCTCACGTTTTGATTTCAATTTTTTCCTTGGTGTTTAGTTTGTTCTCTTGACGTCCTCATCTTTCGATTTTCAGATTACACAGCCTCGACACTCTCATGCTAAGGACATCAGGAGAACAAACTGAAAATAAAGAGCTTACTAGTACAACACGCTACAATACGATAGTAGTTTGGAGCATCAGAAGAACAAATAGAAAACAAAAGGCTGAGGTCATTGGGAGAACAAACAGATAACGAAAGGTTGAAGCTGCGAAAACTAATTTAGGAATTTCATTTTTAACAACAACACCATTTCATTAGTAACTTAACGTGGACGCTAACGTTGGGCTAGAATTAAAAAAAATGAAAGTATAAGCATTTTATTGTTACTTTTTAAAGTTCAAGTTAGAATTGAAAAGAATTGAAAATTTGAGCATTTTATTGTCACTTTTTGAAGTTCTAGCTATAAATGAAAAATTGAGCAAAGTTTGAGATTTTTTGTAATTAACCCTTTAATTTATTATAAATATAACATGTGATTTATTCTACTGTTAACATTGCTAAATATGAAAGGGCTCATATTAGTCCTCATTCTACATCAACAAGAAGTATGTGAGTTCTCTCACCTTAGGCGATTTTTTCCCTAGGTATCGCACACTACACGACTTGACTACACTCCTTTTCTTGATTAATTCTTTGCTATTTAGTGAATTTGGATTACGTTTGTTGGTCGCACTTGACAGTCCGAAGTAATTAGGATTATTTTAGGGCAAAAATTTTGCCTGGGTTTCTCGGTATATTGGAGCATGGGTAAGAGGAAGAAGACGCCGCATAAAGGACGGGATATTACTGCTGATTATGTTCTAGGCCTGTAGGTGGCGGGATCCCGAGAGCTTCCTATGAACACACAAGACAATGTAGATAATGAAGTACAGGAGATTAAGGTGCACGGTCATTCAACGATAAAGATGGCTAGTGCACAAAATATTGCGGAGGGTAGACAGGAAATGAATGTGGCTGATGGAGCAAGTAGAGTGGGTGTAATAAGAGTAACATTGCAAGGAAGGCATCTAGGAGTTGAGGGGACTAAGGCACATAACCACTCGATGATGAAGATGGCGGTGGCGCTGATCACGGCTCTGTCGTTCGATCCTAAAATCGACCTTGGAAACCGGTCAAATAAAATTCCAAGATTGCAGTATAAGCTGAAC
>JAOSBL010000009.1:11116125-11126551 GCA_027568915.1 Erythroxylum roraimae
GTCCCAACTTATTTCTACGGGTATACACTTTAGTGGGCTTGATCGGATTGGGCTGAGTAGAGGATGGAATGTTAACATGGATCATTCATGACTGACTATTTGCTTTTTGCACAGTACTACCACAAAGCTGGCAGATGAAGGAAAAAGTGGTGGGTCATTAGGTCGTAAAGCAGTTTCTTTTGTATTGATTACTGTCACAGGAGGTGTTGCTTTGAGTGCTCTTAATGATCTCGCTATATATTATGGCTGTACAAGGTATCTTTCTTGAATACTGGCATGCTTAGTGGTCAATTATCAGTTGAAAATTTCTTTGTTTTTCAGCCTTGGTGGGCTGGCATTTAATGCAGTTAACTTCTAGTTGCAGAAATGTACAATAATATGAGATACATGCTATAACTTACTTGAACACTTGTTCTTGTGGATTTGCAAATAGATCTTTTTTTCCGTTTTACATTTTCTCTCCAGTATATTTACAAGTATGACTAATCCAGACTTGATAGTTTGAATTTGTACTCAGAAATTCCATAGCTTCAATTTGTTAATTAGAAAACCTGCATGTCTTTGGATTTTTTACATTCGCATGGGTGAATTAGGTAAGTCTGGCAGGGTTGAAGGGAGCAAAATGTTTGGAATGCTTTAATTTTAGTACTTTTTAGCAGTCAAAGGCTTCTCTACTAAGCCATGCCTAGTGGCATCTAATTTATGGCCCATAGTATTGTAACCATAACATTTTCAGCAAGGCCATGGAGAAAGCCAGTAACAATCAGGCAATTAAAGATGCTATTGGGGAGCCGATTGTAAAAGGTCCTTGGTACAATGCCTCCCTTGCAGTGACTCAAAAGAGGCATACTGTCTCTTGCACATTTCCTGTGTCTGGACCTCGTGGTAATGGAGTCTTCCAATTAAAAGCAGTTCGTAATGGAGGTATGTGCCGAATTTATTTCTCTATCATTTTTCAGGGCTCTTCCTTATCTAAGCATTTTGTATCTCTATGCTTTATGCTGCAATCAATATGCCAAAATCATTAACCTATCAAAGAACCTTGTGAAAATATGAAGTTTTCGTTGATCCTTTGCTAGGCTAATGGTACATGCATTGTTGAGATATTTCATTCTTAAACCTACTCCTCTTCCCCACCACAGCTACCCTTCTTGCATCTTCCTATGTGCACAGTAATTACTGCCTGAATATAACCGTTAGCTATAATTTACTTGTCAAGGCCAATCACCACTGTCGAGGTCGATAATGTGAATTTCGGTTGTGCCAAGTACCCTTTTGCTTTTCTGTTATCTTTTCCTTTTTCTCTTCATATTTTTGTAACAAGAATTTTGTCATGTATTGTTCATCTGTTGAAACTTAAAACTTGTAAAGAGTTCAAATCCTCAACTGAGTGGAACAGTGTTTGAGAAATTAGAGGGTTTGGCCCTATCATTTAACCGGACTTATAGTCTGATAGACCAAAAAGTACTTTATAACTTTGGTGTTCATACGCTATCACGTTTCCCTGAATCTAACAAGATAAAATGGCTTTTGTGTAACAGATGATAACTGGTTGTCCTTTTTTCTTCCTCGGGATTGGGACATCCTAATAATGGATGCACTTGTCCATGTCCCTTCTAACGAAGGTCGGGAGCAAACATTGCGAATAAACCTCTCAGACAACTTCCCATCTCCACCTTGTACAGCATGCTCCGAATGTCAGCCAAAAGAATCCAAAGACTCAGAGAACCAAAACTGAGACTAGATTTCCATGGCATTCCAGGACCTTGTCTGATATTTGGGTTAGACAAATTTTTGACGTACTATTTAATCCTTCCATTTCTCATCGGTTTGCCGGTGCTGAAGGTGCTCGAGAGTTTTTGATACATAAAAATTTTAAGTTGGTTTATGTTCCGAGTTTAATGTAATTTTCAGTCCTTATTTGTAATAAAAATAACTACTTTTTTTCAGTAAAAAAAAAAAAAACCTACTTTTAGAGAAATCCTTTGTTCAACTTCGATGGGATCTAGCTTCGGCTTAACAGAGCCTTGTAGGGCTGTTCAAAACGTCTACTTATTTTAATTATTTTTAAATTAATCATCTTTAATTTTGATCATATATCATAAATTCTAATTCTAATTTTAATTGAAATTAATAATTTTAATTTAATATAAATAGTTCAATTTAACTCTAGTTTAACTAATTTTAACAAACAAAATTTTAATTTTTAGAATTTCCAAATTATGTTGTCCTTCTTAAGCTATCTAAAAATCGTCATGGCCAATTTCACACGACTTTTACTAAATTCGATCCGAAAATTGTTGGTTACCATCTCCACTTCAAGCAGCTTCTCCTCATTTTCTGTTTATTGCCTTCATCTTTTATAGACTTCTCACTATTGACTTGTATTCATCTTCATCTCCTATTTCATGAGACATTTTCTTGGTTAGTCCAATCTTCATATTTTATATTATAACATTAGTTATAGAAAAATGTATTTATAATGTGTGCCTAAGAATGTTTGTGTGTGTACGTGCGTTCGTGTATCTATGTATGTACTTTATGTTTTATTAGTGGTAAAAGAGATGAAATAATAGATACAACAAATCATGTTACGTGAGCCTTTTTTTTTGTTTTTTTTGGTCTCTGTCTGTCAGTAGGTGAGCTTTTCTTGGTGTGTTTCCTATAGAAAATGGCTGCTTAATCTGATTTGGTCTTTGCTCCCATGGTTTCTCAATTTTGTTACACATGTGATGTGTCTTTTTATTTGTACTCATTTGATACTTGCGTAACTTGGAAACTTAGAAAGCAAAGGTGTTTCAATTTTTAGAAACAACATGCCGACCTTAAGTTGGGTTCTAGTGTATTAGCGTATGTTTATTTCTATTTTATAAAATAAGGGCAAAACACTAGGAAATTAGAAATTTTAGTGATTTTTTCTTTGAAATCAAATGTCTTTTTAAAGTATCAAGGGGTTGCTTAAGTTTAATGCAATAGCTTAATGATTTTGGGTTAGGAACAAAATATGTTAGGTTGGAGTATCAATTAGTTAGAATGTGGGGAAAGGCATATTTTATTGCTCTCTAAAATGTAGTCCTCGTTAGGCCATAAACTAAAGGTCCAAAAAGCTCATTATATTAGTGGTTTGAAATGAAAACTATGCTCAAATTGGTATAGATAATATTTCACTGCTTAACTAGCCAAGTTTTAATCTATACATGCAAGTTGTCAAATAGCTAGTTTTCCAAACAGATTTTCCATAACTTTAAAGTTAACATTTTAATCTATGGCTTAGTGTTTTTGATGTTGAAAATGTTGTTGAAGTTGATGATATAAGGAAGTTACTATCCACTTTTGTGAATTTATCCTGAATTATAAATTAGGAGGTGGCAAAAAGTGGGGTGGACCACTATAGAGCTAGGTTAGGACTAGCTTTTTTCTTAATTAAGTCATTTCCTACAATTTTGTTTCCTCACATATTCTCCATTTTTATTGACTTTCAAACTTTCTTTTTCCTGTTGTTGTGTACAAGTTATATCTATTTGAAATAAGCATTAGCATTGAGAGTTCATAATATAAACTTACATTAGTTTGGATGTTTTTTAATGACGATAAACAAGTTTACAATAGCACAATATGGAGGTATGAGGCTATTTTATGGTAGGCAGTTCATATTAGAACTTAAATTGAAATATATTGATAGGGATACAAGTATCTTTGAGAAATTTAACCTTGATTATTTCATCTATAGGTAAATATATGAGATGATAAAGGATTTAGAATACCTTTAAGTTGACAAATAAAGTACTAGGTTTTAAATTTAGCAAGTCATGAGTTACAAAATTAATTGAAGGTTGTATTAGGCTTATAAATCTTATAAAAATCCATAGAATGATTGAAGTGTATGTAACCCATAAGTTAGACACACCAGTACATGCACCCGATATATTAAGTATAACTAGAGGAGAGGAGTTTATTAGGGAGGATACAAATAGTCATGATTTAGAAGTAAGTAGCGGTGCTGTAGTGGATTATATTGATGATTTTATTGCTGAAGATGCGAAAGTAGAAGTGGATGACTAAGGTGATGACCTTATTGGTGACTAGGCTGATAAATATGTGTGTGACCAACTTAATAAACATGTTAGTGATCGAGGTGATGAATAAGTTGGTAACAAGGTTAATGAAGATGTACAAGGTGTTTTATAAAGATACATTTTGGATGATCATCAAATAGTTGAAATTGATTCAATCAATTATGGTAGTTTTATTAATAGTAATGAATATCTTAGTAGAGAGGAGCTTAATGAAGCATTGTGAAGACCAAGTATAAGTATTAGGCATAATTTAACTAGTGTGACATCACATTAGAGATTTGGCATAGGGTTTAGAAATGCAAAAGAATTTACAAATATTGTTATGGATTACACAGTGTAAAAAGGATAAAATGTTAGGCTGAAGAAGAGTGAAAGTAATAGGATCAAGGTTGGTGTATTAAGGGATGCCTATGGGAGTATGTTAGATATGGAAAAAAGAAAAAGTTGTTTCAAAATGAAGACATACAAACCTGATCATAGTTATTTCTTAAAAAAAAACCAAAATTGCTTTTGCTAAGTTCTAGTGAGATATTTCAGGAATAAAATCCTTAAGAAGCCTAGTATCTTTATAGCAAAAATGGTTGAAGAGTGTGGAAAAAAATTATATTTGTTAACTCAAGAATGTTTAGAGCAATAAAGAAGAGACTAAAAATGAGTCTACAATAATCTAAAAATCATTACATACTTCATTCTCCTTTTTTGTAGTTTAAAATGTTACATTTGCTTTGATGCTATGAAAAGAGGAGAGATAGTATCAATTTCTACTTTTAAAAGATAGAGGTCTAAGGCCAATTGCTGAGTGTAATAAAGAGGGATGGGGATGGAAGGATATATCCATTGGTATATGATATGGGGGTAGAAACATTGATTCATATAGTTGGTTCATGAATCTACTAACATTTAATTTGGAATTGAATAGTGGTGAAGGCCTTACAATCATATATTGTATGCAAAAGGAAACTTATTCTTCATATATTTATCATTAGTTAAGATTAATCATTTTTTAAAAAAGAATAACTAAAAATTTTTAAGTTTTTTTTTGTGGTTGTTAACAATTGTATAAGAGACTTTACTAAAATTAACATGGGAATTGAAAAGGAAAAGACTTGAAAAAGCATTTTTTGATTGTGTATATTCAACCGATATAGAATATTTCAATGAATAACTCAAGAGACTTAACAACATAAAATTTGGATGTAGTTATACCTTACTTGAATATTTTAAGGAGAGGTGGGTAAGATGTCACTAATCATTTGAATCTAAATGGCTATAGTACAAAATAAAATGAACAAAACATTTAATAGTTAGTCATTATTAGCCAGAGATATGTCATTAATTAATATGTTTGAAATAATTAGAATCATAGTGATGAGAAGATAACCCAATAAAAGAATTTTTACATGGACAAAAGACAAATACCATCAATTATGAATAAGTAGAAAAGAATAAGAAAGATGCAATGCAATGGAGATGGGGCATACGAATTTTCAAAAAGAGTGATGGAAAACATACCGTGAAGATTGGTAGACAAAATATATATAGTTTTTGAGCATGAGATCTATATCGACACCCTTGCAAGCATACCATAAGTGCTTCCATCATTCTAAACCAAGGGTTGAGATATCTATAGATGATTATTATAGGAAATCTTAATTCTTATTTTGTATGACTAAGTGTTACAATTTATTAGGGGTGAAATTTTTTAGCCTACAATTGATATGGACTAAGAAACCCACCATCTAAAAGACTTATGCTAGGGATGCTTAAAACAATAAGAGAAAAAGGAAAAATGAACCTAAGAAATTTAAAATCTGCACGAATTGTCTCAAAAGAGATAAGTGCAAAAATATTGAAAATGTGGCAATTCTAACCATATCTCTAGAAAATATCGCTAGAAATGCTTAATATTACCTATTAAGACATATTCTCATGTTTATAAACCTTGCTCTAACTTGTCTACCATGCATTTCTTTTCATTTACAAGATGGATCGTTTTATGTTGTAGATTAGAAAGAGATTTTAACCAATCAACTTAAGGATACAGATTATATATCTTAAGAAAGAATATATTTATAATGTTAGAATTTTCATCGGTACGACAAATTAGGGTAATCATTGAATCAAGATGGTTCTAGGGAGATTCTTTCATCTTGATCTTAATTATCAATCAATTGGTTTGTTTTTTTTTTCATATATTACAGAATGTTCTTACAGGTTTCTAAAGAGTGAGCCAACAACTAAGGAACCTTTGTGATAGACCAAAGACAAAGGATTATTGATGGTATTGGATAAGGTAAAGATTTTTATTTTCAAGAGAGTACCAATTATCCTATTATTCCTTTTTCTTTATTTTCTAGTTTTTATTATTTTTGTAGATTATGTACATTAGGGATAATGTACAACTTAAGGGCAAGTGAAGGAACTAATTACTTATCAATTTTATTATAATTAGCTTAATAGGAAAGCATTTTGACAAAATTTTTAACTGTGAAAGAATTTAAGGTAATTGAGTATAAGTTCGGTTGTTATTGTGATCTAATTTATTTAGACAAATGGTCCTAATTATTGATGCTTAAGTTAATTTTAATTTGTTATATTTTTATGTATAATTTAAATATACAATTGGTTTATAAGTGAATTCTTTTTAATCATTTCCATCATCCCATTAAAAATAAGAAAAATGTGAATAAGTAAGCAGTAAATAAATTCACTTTATTAACTTCAACCTAAGCGACAAGATTAAGTTAAAAAGTGGTGCTAATAGCCATTGAAAGCAGTAATATAAGTGAGTAACTAAGAGTGTTCATGAAAAGATGTTTACTCCAACATCAAAAGGTTTGGTGAACTTTTAAACAAGCTTTTAATTATTCTTGTAGTAATTTAAATTTAATGGTTTGCTTTTCTTTCAAAAAGGGTTATAAAAAATTTTGAAAGTTAAAGCACCTTTCTTCGGCATGTTTACTTTATGTATTAGGTTGGATTTTGTGGAATGAGTTAAAGTTTAAAGGATTGTGGAGTTGAATTGAATTGATTTATGACTTGATATAAGTACTAAATACCTAACAAATTGATGAACTTTACAATTAAATGAATAAAGGAGAGTTTTGATTGATCCAATTGATTTGTTAAATTCATTCTTGGAGTTACCACCTTTGTAAGTTAAGTGTAATGAAATTAATTTGCTTGAAGACTATAAATACTTAATTATGGGGGAATTTTTAAGTGTTAATTAAACTATGCTCTTAGCATAATCTTGAAAGCATTTTGCTTGAACTTTCATTTTTATAGGATTTAGTACCCAATGAGGCATATATTGTGTTTTACGTATTGTTTTGGTCTCTCAATATAGAAGGAATAAATTAGGATATATTCGAGTTAAGCTAGAGCAATTTTGGCATGATTTTAAAGGAAGGACTTATAACAGGAGTCAACATAGACTCGTGTTCTACTTTTATAAATTATTGGTTCATTTTGTTTCTTTAAGAATTTATCATATGAACAAACATATATGTCTTCAAACTTATATTCTTAAGATAAATCCTAAGATGTATGATTTAGGTTTAATTATCGAGTTACGAAGCTAATATAAGAGTAGCACTAAACTCATACTAGCAATAACTTTTACAAACAAATTTCGTATTTTGTGCTATAAAAGATATAGAGGGACAAGAGATCAAATAGTAGTCATAAGGAGATGAACTATAACCTCTTGAGATAAGAAAGGAGTAAATTTGGAGACAAAGAAAGGATTCCATTAAGATTCAACTAAAGAACTTTAAGACTTTAAAAAAATTTAAGAATGATTTCTTTTATTTTGTTTTCATTCTTGGTTGTTGTTCTAATTCTTTACCTTAATATGAATAAATTGGGATAGATCAAGATGAGATAAACACTATAACTATATTCTTGAATTGATCTTTTGATTAGATAAAAGACCAAATTTTATTGTGAATAATTATAATTATATCCTATATTGAATTGAAATATGTTAGTATTTTGATTCAATTTAGAATTTTATATATAGAGACTGAAAAATAATACTTATAAATAGATCATGTCAAGAATAATAAGATTTACATAAAATCTTAGAGATAAGATCATATAAATCTTCTAGGTTTAAGTCAAATCAATTAAGGGAATTAATATAATGAGTTAATACATTCTTGGGGGCTTTAAATAAAAAGATATTTTAATGAGTCAACTTAAGGATATGGCTTAATGTTTTAAGAAAGAATATGGTTATAAATTTAGAATTTCTATAAGTCTAAGAAATTAAGTTAATCATTGAATCAAGATAAATTTAGGCACAAAAATGTTTAGAAGGATTCTGTATCTTGATCTTGATTATCAATTGATTGGTCATTATTGTTTATTTGATTTGTTATCTTAAATTAGTAAATTTAATTTCAAGAACCTTTTATTTTATTTCAATCATTTGTTTTGTTATATTAGTTAACATCATAAAAGTTATTACTAGTATGATTGTTGTTTTACCACAAGCACACAGTGTAGCTATAGCTAGCACTAGCGAGTATGGGTCGATCCCACTAAGACTGTTAGTTAACTACTCATTATTCACAAGGTTAACAAGCTAGACCAACAATTATAAAAGTTTGAATAGGAAAATAAAGAAAATAACAAATATAAACACTAAACAAAGAAATAATAAGAGCAAATTAATTAATGAATTAACTAGATTTAGATGAGAAATCTCCTATAACTTTATTATATTTAATGTTATTCTAACTTAATAAATTACTCTAGTTTTTTAGATTATTAATAGTTCCTAAATTAGCTCATATTCTTTCTAGAGATATACAAACTATATCCATAAGTTAATTAACCGAAATCCCTTTTAAATCTAGATAACCTAAGAATGCCTTATTCCCTTTTATGAATTTTCTTAATAGGTTTCAGCTTTACCTAAGAACATCTTTTGGCTTTATCTTGAATAGTTTTTGCTTAAATCTCTTTATCCATGTTATGACCTAACTCATCTCTTAAATCTCGATGCACAAATCAAATATTGAATCCTCTATTTTAACTTTTTTGATTCAATAATATATATAAATATGGATAAATCACACGGAAACTAGATATTCTTCAAACCGTAAATCAATCAAAATATATTACATGTTAGGTTTATCCTTACTAAATCTATGTCCCTATTAGTTCATAATCACACAAAGAATATCAAATACAAAAGCAATAAGAAAATAAGATAAAGAAGTCATTGTTCTTGAATCTTTAAAGAATTGTCATCTCCTTATTATTTTATAATCACATAAAGAATATCAATACAGAAGCAATAAAAAAATAAGATAAAGAAGTCATTGTTCTTAAATCTTGAATCTTCAAAGAATTGTTATTGAAATTTTACTCTATCGTCAAAGAATGTAGTAGTCTTGATCAAAGTCAATGCAGAATAGCTTCAAAACAACTCCAGAATGTTTCTTAGCTGAAGAATTCACTCTTTTATATGTCCTCTCTTCATTAAAACCTGAAACCCTAACTTTTGGTGAGCTACATGGGTCTGTGTTACTTGTCATACTGTCTAGGAAATTCTTTAGAACATAATGCCAACACAAGTACTTACATAGGATCATGTAAGTATTGTGTTTTTCATCTAAGAACATGGCTGTGTGTGGGATGCACCAGAGAAGTAGAAGCAACCAACTTTAAATACAACCCTCATTATGGTGGTATATATGGTGCCATGTTCTACGGTCCTTCTCAAATTCTTCTCAAATTTTACTTTTTTGTTTCATATATAGGCATAAATAAGACTTAAAATTATAGTACTTCTAAAATTATCAAATCCTTAAAAATCATTCAATATGCAAGCAATATACTAAAAAAATGCTACGATAATGTATATTTAGCATACATCAAACTCCTCCACACTTAAGCAATTTCTTGTCCTTAAGCAAACCAATCCATCATTCAATCTAAAAAAAATTCAAAAAGTTGTTGAACAAGTTAAACATGCTAACTAAAATTTTCCATTTATCAGTTAATAAAAATTGATTATATTCACTTCATGATTCTTTAAACTTTAACCTGAATCACAATGCTCAAATTCTATGTATAAAATAAGCATATACAAGATAAAATGCTCCAACTTTCAAACATTTTCACAAGCTTTTATTAATAAGACATAAATTTAAACAAGAGCATTAGAAGCTGATTTGAAAAGTCACCTAATCCTTTTACGTGAGAGTAAATATGTAACATCCCGTTACCCATGTTAGGGCTAGAATTGTGAATTTTGATAGTTTGATGAGAAACTAGGAAAATGCACATCATGCATAATTAATTGTGACATGCACATTTTTGCACATTTATATGAT
>JAOSBL010000009.1:11126651-11142232 GCA_027568915.1 Erythroxylum roraimae
ACATGATGATTTGTAGCTAAAACCTTAATTTCTCTTAGGGATTTGATATTTTTGTTGATGCTTTAATTTTGAATTTTGCTAGAATCCATGACTGAAAATTTATATACTTGTTGATTTTTCCTTGGACTTATTTTTTATTCCTTTGGATTATTGGAAATTGCCTTGGTATAAATTCGCCTTTAAAAAAAGGGAGTTTTGTTAGAAGATTGAAGGAAATTTTAACTAAGATTTTCTTATGAGTTGGGAGACCCAAGAAACTTAGGAGGTGAAAATTGAAGGTTTAGGACTTAAGAAACTCTAGGAAGAACTTAAGTATGAGATTACTAAGTGACGTCTAAAGTGGATAAATTTACTCATATTTAGGAAAAGGGGATTAATTACTCTTAAAATTCACTTACAAGGTTAGGATATTTCAGTTGCGGAGGACAGCTAATTCAATATTAAGGTTGACAAAAATATCATTCCCTAAGAGAAAGTCATTCCTCTTTGCCGTTAAAACTTTTAATTAGCAAATTGTTGCAATCTTTTCTTAATTAGTTACTGCACAAATTTGTCATATTCATAGTTATTTTGGTCGCATTGAATTGGGTAGTTGTTTAGAAATTTATTTAAGTTAATTTTGTTTAAAAAAAGAAAAAATTTCTTTACATTAATTTTAATTTTCTAAAATTTCATCCAACCCGATTTCAAATACCGTTAGCTAGCATAGAATTGAATTTTCTCATAATCCTAATGGACACGACTTGGGTCTTACCGATCTATTACTCACTTCGACAACCGTGCACTTGCGGTTCACGAACAAGTTTTTGGCGCCGTTGTCAAGGATTAATATTTGAATTTTTTTTTGTATCTATAGCTAGTTTGATATTTACTTGTTGGTTTTCTTTTTATCAAATTTTCATTATAAACAAAGGCTTAACACAAATACAACATACAGAGGGTGCTCAATGTTTAACATGCTTATGAGGCTATCCAAGGATTATCGAGCTAACTTAGTTACAAAAGTTTCTACTATCTTGGAGTTTTTTCGATGCCTTGCAAGGATTGTTAACCTTCACGTTCTGCACCTGAAGAGAGAAGAGTGGGGTGAGCTACATAGCTTAGTGATTAGCATATTTATAGTCATTAGCAATTGACCACAAATTCAAGCATATGTATAAAATAAATCAAGCATTCTTCCATTTAGTTTAACACTCATAGCATATAACACTCAAATACAGCATACATGACAAGTTAAAGATGCGATGCACAATAGATGGCTTGAGGTTTCCATGAGAACAGAATGGAGAAACCGAAGTTTACCCCTTGAACATAATGACTCCAATTTCGGAGCTCATATGCCATAAGCGGGCAACCGGGAGAAGGCTCTTGTCAACGTGCACATGACGAAAAAAATGGTTCCACTCTCACCCAAACAAAAGCACATATTCGTTTTCTCATATGTTCTTACTTTATGCTTTGTCTTCTTTTCACTTAATACAAAAGTCATGACCTCTTTTGAGGTAAAACATAATCATATTTCATCATTCATTTTTCAACATTTACAACAAGTCAATTTCAAACATACACACATAGGCAAAAATTTGCCTAATTACACTATAACCATAAATATGTTACCCACCTAATTAGCTTGTGAAAATTCAAGTCAAGCTTGCCTTTCTCCTTACTATTGGGTAGGATTGCCTTGGTTTCCTAAAACAACCAAGGTTCCAATCAAAACAACATTCCAATAAAGTTCATAAACTTTAAAAAATCACAAAATTTCAACAACATAACCTAACTCAAATTTACCCTACCCAAACCCCATCTAGGTCAGAAAACTTAGGATTTAGTTTAGAAACCCTAGAATCACTTGGGTTCACCTAACTCATCTTCTTCCAACACAAACCTTTCATTCTCTACACATCCTCCTTTCCTTCTCTAACTCCTTCATCCTCAACACAACCTATTACTTTAATAAAGCAAGAAAAGAGATGATTAACCCACCTTAATAAAGTTGATTTCTCTTCTTTTCTTTTCCACTGAAACCTCTCTTCTTCTCTCCTACTTTTGTCACTCTCTTCCCTTCTTCTAATTCAAGACATCTTTTATGGGCTTTCTTCCTATTTTACCCTCCATTAATAAGTCTCTTCCAAGTTTGCCCCTTCTTTTATTTATTCTAAGTCTACTAACTCTTTTAACCCATTAAACACCAATTTAATTCCAACTTACTTCTAGCACTTCATTCAACTTCTACCTTCTAATTTCTATTCATACTCACTAATTTGATGACTCAACTCTAAAATAATGAAACAAATAAATTACTAATAAATAAAAAAAATTTGGGGTCCAACAATATCCCTATTAGTTCATAATCACACAAAGAACATCAACAAAAAAGTAGTAAAGGAAACAAGATAAAGGAGTCATTATTCTTGAATCTTGAATCTTGAATCTTCATAGGGCTGTTGTTAAAATCTTGCTCTATACTCGAAAGATGATGTAACCTTCATCAAAATTTATATAGAATAGCTTAAAAACAACATCAAAATATTTCTTGGCTAAAGAACTACCTCTTTTCTACCTCCTCTCTTTGCTAAAACCTACAACCCTAACTTTTAATAAGCTATATGGCCTTAAACTTAGGTCCATATAGTTGGTTATGTTCTTTATGAAATTTTTTAGAAATAATAATACCAACAAAGGTACTTCCATGGACCATGTAACGTGTCATATTCTTCATCCAGGGGGCAATACGGGGGTGTGTATAGTGCATTGGAGAAATATAACCAACCACCTTCAAACACTATCCTAAACACGATGACATGTATAATGCCATGTTCATGGTCCTTCTCTAATTCTTACAAATTTACTTTAATTCGATCCAATTTTGATTCAATTTTGTTTTTGTTCTATATATAGGCAAAAATATGACATGAAATAATAATACTTCTTAAATTAAGTGTCAAATCATTCATAATGCAAGTAATATACTATCAAAATAATGTCAAAATTGATGTATGTCTATCATACATCATAGTACTTGTAATTCTCATGGAAACAACATTCGTATTCACCTAGATGATATTATAAGAACAATAAGCATACTTACTTAGTGAACTTTAGTATTATTTTTATTGAATATATAAATCACATAATGAAGGTTAGAATAATCCACCAGCTTCTTAATCTCCATCTTTATCTGTGTTTTTAACTCAATTTTAGTAGATGAAATTCGATTCAACACAAAATATATAATATTGACTATTTCTACATAAACAACCTTGTCTAGGCTTGCAACTCTCAACATTGCTCTTGTTCTATCTAATAGAGTATGTTCGTCAACTTTGTCACTCTATTTTATGAATGTATGTAATAGTGAGCTATTTTTTGATGTCTTCTTGTTTATATAATGTATAAAATTCATTATTAGTGCATATTCCTAAATTATTTGTCCTTAAGCACTTTATCTTTTTTAGCATACTCAAGTTTAAATGCACTTTAAAGACTAAGAAAACATATGTTTTTCTCTTATAAGGGTATATCTAACACCTCCTACAATAATCATCAATGAAAGAGAAAAAAGTACTTTGCTACTTCTAGGAACGGAATTGGCACTTGCCACATATCATAGTGAGCTAATTTAATAAATACCTTGCTTCTTGAATTTGATGTGTTAAATTTTATACAATAATACGTACTTATAACATAATGTTCACAAAAGGGTAGTGATACCTTTGTAAGTCCATGGAATAGCTTTTGTTGGCAAGGATCTTTATTCTTTATTTTTATACATCCAAATTTTTTATGCCATAACATTGAAGATCTTTCACTTAGACTATGAATCACTTCTACTTTTAGAACGAGTCTCACTTTAACTTGTACAAGTTTACAGCTATCTTCTCTCCATTCTAAGTATAAAGGTGCATCAAATTATCTTCAAAATATTTTTAAAAATTTTTATTTTTACCTAAAATCATCTAGTTGTTTTGGAGATAACAAATTCTTCTTCAAACTTCACATATCACACATCTTGAAGAGTATAAATTGTACCATCATATATCTTTAACTTATTGTTTCAAATAATAACAAACTCTAAAGGATACTCATCACAAACGTACACATATACTCTTGAGGTTAGTTCATATTGATGGTACTATTATTTTCAAGAGGTCATGTAAAAAGTAGCTCCTGAGTCGAAGAGCCACACATTAGATGGTGACTTTAAACTTTCAATTGTTGTTACTGCTTCACAATACCTCATTTCCATCATCTGAAGTACTTGTAGAATTTCTTTGAGGACTGAATTTTTTCTTATTTAAATTTTAATAATCCTATCTCAAATGACCTTTTTTTTAACCAAAATTGTAATATGTTAAATTCTTCTTCCTTCTTGATTTTGATTTGCCATAATTTTGCCTTCCACTTTGATCACATTCTTTCAATCTTCCCTTTTTCATTGTCAAGGATTCAAATTATTGTGAACTAGGCTACATATCTTCCTTATTCTTGTGCCTACTTTCTTTCTTTATAACTACAGTTGTAGTGTCATCATAGACCAGATAGTTTGTAAAAAGATTATTGGCTAAGTTGATGATGAGTTGATCATACGTATTAAGTAAATTTTGAAGTAAAAGGTTGATATATTCATGTAGCTCTAGTCTATAACCCAAAGATATAAGCTGAGAAAATATAATAGTTAAATTATTAATGTGCTTGATAACTAAAGTAGATTTTGATATCTGAAGAGTATAATGTTTTCTCTTAAGAAAAATTTTATTATGGAGTAACTTGACTTGTAGCTTTATGAGATGATCTCATATCTCTTTTATTATTTTCTTCTCCTCTACGTTTGACAAACTTCATCAACTAAATATAGATCAAGATTTATAATAACATTCACATCTATTTCATTCTATTTGTCATCATATGATGAATTTCGTAGGCCTTCCATTAATGACTCCTGAGCAACTATCCTTTGTAAGGAGAGGTTTCAACTTCAACAAGAAGAAATTATTCCTGTTAATCTTAAATTTAGTTGTTATTGCTTCTAGCCTAAACTACTTTGGGCTAAGAGAAATAGATTTTATTATTTGACATGAACAATAATCATATACATGAATAGTACTTACTACTTTCAAAGAATAAATAATATACAATTTTTTATATGGATAATCCACTTGTAGTGACAATCTTAGAGCATACGATAATTAGATATATAAATCATAATTAGTGTCTAATATTATTTGTTGAAATGATTTAGGCGAATGGAGTAGGATAATAACTCTATTAAAATTTTAAAAATAATATAATTATGAATTGAAAAGAGGAGCTACAATAGAAATACTAACTTATTAACTATAACTTACAAATATTAATTTAAGATTTACACAAGTTCTACTGTTGAATGCTTGATTCTCATTCTTCATATATAAAATAAGAAGATGGATGGACATTTATAGGTGAACCAAATTAATTATAATCATATATTTTAATTGGATATATTATAAAATGATATCTACGAAAGGAAGGCAAAATATCGAGCAAAAACAAAAATGTAAGGGAAAAACAAAAAGAAACGATGTTGGGGCACAGCAATCCATTAAACGACAAGAGATTAATGAATCATAAAGTTTCACGCTTTCAATTTTTGCTATATTTGTATAGAACTCCTTTTCTTTATAGCGTCAGACGAGCCATAGGTATGGCTTGACAGAAAACTTGATTTTCTTCTTACTTTCAGATTCACATTTTGCATCTGGTTTGCTCCTTATCTTGGTTAAGAGGCTTAGAATCATGAGGATGGCTGAGGCTACTGGACTTGGGAAACAAATGTTTAGGAGATTTGGAATGATTTTACTCCTTTATACTTACCTTTGGATTGAATGGTCCAAGATTACAAGATAGGACTGCCGAACAACGAAGGTAGTTTTGCTTATGAAAGATGTGTCAGAACAAGACAGACAACTAGAAGAGATGTAAGTGCAGGTGAAGTGGATGAATACTGAAATATTTAAGTTGCCAAATAAGGCTACTAAGGAATGTCCAGCAGCGAAAGAAAAATGTGAGAAGTTATAGCTCTCCCAGCATGTGCCTAAACTAGCAAATTAAAAGGGATCAATGTCGATACATTTACTGAAAATGGACCTTGCTTTGCTAGTTACAACAGAAGGTTGAATGTGTTCATCAAGATTCTGCAGGACACTTTTGAGGATTTTGATTATCGACATTAAGCACGGCTACATACAAAATAAGAATGAAGAAGCAAATAGTGGGAGAACTCATGTATGCTCTACAGAAGGCCATTTACGGGTGATGTGCTAAAAACTGGCACCGGCTTCTCCTTGTTACAATCGTATCCACTGCTGTTGCTCCTACTTTTTCTTCTTGGCTTTGCCTCTCCAAGCATTGTTAGTACGTCCCTCATTGAAGGTCTATCCTTGGGAAGCTTGGCCGTGCAGAGAAGTGCTACCCTAAGGACTAATAGCATCTCTTCTTGAACATGTTTGCAGCTTCCTACATTGGGGTCTAGTACTTCCTCTAATGATCTGTTGTCTCTAATCTTTCTTCTAATCCACACAACAATGTCGACAGACTCTCCAAATTCGGGGTCCAACGGCTGCTTTCCAGTTAGAAGTTCCAATAAAACTACTCCATAGCTGTAAATGTCAATCTTTTCATCAACCTTCAAGGTGTATCCGTATTCTGCCAGGGAAAAGAAACAGTGTTTTCATTGGTTAAATGAACTTGAGTGCTCAGTCTAAGCAATCAAATGAAACTTACCAGGGGCAATATAACCATAGGATCCAGCCACCATAGAAACAGTCTCATTCTTGCGAATCATCATCCTGGCCAGTCCAAAATCAGCAATTCTTGCCTCAAGATTTCCATCAAGCAGTATGTTATTAGACTTGATGTCACGATGAATGACCGGTGGGTGACAGTCATGGTGGAGGTAAGCAAGACCTTGAGCAACCCCAAAAGCTACATTATATCTTGAAACCCAATCTACTAGTAATCCTCTTTCTTGTTTGCCATGCAAGGCTTCTCCAAGGCTAGCATTGTTCATATACTCGTATACTATCATGATGTCACTGTCATTATGTAGAAATCCTAGTAACCGGACAATATTGCGATGCCTCAGCTTCCCCAGCACATTCACCTCTCCGACAAAGTCGCCACTACTCCCTGTTTCAATGTCTGCTCCTGATCTCCATAGCTTCTTAACAGCCACAACTGTGTTTAATCTTGGCATCTCGGCCTTGTATACAGTCCCAGTAGCTCCCATACCAATCACGTTTGACTCCTTGATGCAAGCTAGAATGTCTACGCTGGTGAAACCTACTCTCTGGAATGCCATCAATCTCCATGGCCACTCTCCATTCCCCATTTCAACACTTTCTTCGAAGCAACTTCCATTCGAGTACCACCTTTTGTAAAAAGATCGACCCACAATAAGGGTGATTCCTGCTGCTAGAACCGATGAAGTACCAACGAGCCATCCAGTAATAATGTGCTTTGTATGCAAGCTCCTTTGCTGTGACACTGTTAGTGAATTATGACTACATGGTGGCAGCACGCCGCCGCAGAGACCTGCATTGCCTACCAAATCATCTGGATTGATTGTTCTTAGCACCACATTTTCCGGAACAGGACCTTGTAACTTGTTGTACGAGACATTTAGGACTTCCAAAGCCGGGGAGGAGCCAAAATTCTCAGGTATTCCACCAGCTAGGGAGTTGTTTGATAGATCAAGAATAGACAACGTAGGCATCATTGCAAGTGCTTTGGGGATTTCTCCCGTCAATCGGTTGTTTTTGAGATTCAATTTAACCAACTTTTCACATGAAGCAATGCTAGCTGGAATGACTCCAGTGAAATGATTGGATGAGAGATCAAGCTCGTAAAGTGAAGGACAGTCCTGGAATTGGTCTGGGATTTCGCCTTCTAAATTATTGTTTGATGCCATAAAAGATTGTAGTTTTGGAATTGAAAGAATTGTGGAAGGAAGAGTAGATCGGATGTGATTTCTTGACAGATCTATGAAAGAAAGAGATGAAGACAGAGCAAGATCATTGGGGATCTGACCAGTAAGACTATTATTTGCCAGTTCTAACCTTTGAAGCTTCCCAAGTTTGCCAAGCCCTACTGGAATTGTACCAATTAGGAAATTGTTCTGCATACGGACACGAACGAGTGACGAGCACAATGATAAGCTGACTGGAATTTGACCTGAGAAGGCATTGTTGAAGAGAATGAGCTTAGCGAGATTGCCACCATTACACAGGGTTGCTGGAATTTCACCAGATATGGAATTGGATGATACATCCAACCACACCAATGGTGAATTCTTTCCGAGATCACTAGGCAATGGCCCTGATAATGAGTTGTTCCACAGTTCAAGCACTCCTAACTGAGTCAGACCTCCAAGTCTAGCTGGTACTGAACCTGAGAGCTGGTTGCACATGAGGTTCAACAGCTGTAAATTTTGTAGCTTAGCAATCTCAACCGGTATTTCTCCTGATAACATATTGTCTGAGAGATCCAGCTGCTGCAGAGAAGTAAGGTTGCCAATTATAGCAGGAATATTACCTTCAAAATTGTTCTGATACAAGAAGAGAGTCTCAAGCATCTGAAGCCTATCCAATTCAGCTGGAATCTCACCACCAAGATTGCCAACTGCCAAATCAAGATACTTGAGATTGCTTAAGTTTCCAAATGCTGCTGGAATTCCACCTTCAAACTCATTATATCCGAGAATTAATCTCTCCAGTGAAGAAAGCTGCCCCAGCTCTGGTGGTATTTGGCCAGTGAGATTGTTCCCAGAAAGGCCAAGAAACTTTAAATTCTTCAAGTTGCCGAAATATTTGGGGATAGAGCCCTCAAAGAAACTCCCCCTGAGATCAAGAGTCTCAAGCAAAGTGGCATTGCCAATGTCCTCAGGAATAAGTCCTGAGAAACTGTTGCTTGAAGCATTTAGTAAAGTTAGGCCACCAGCTCTCCCGAGACCAGCCGGAAAGCTCCCAACAAACAAGTTCTGACTCACATCAATACTCTTCAGGGAAGTGAGATTTGATAGAGCTTTTGTCAACGGTGAAGAGAACTCATTGCAACACAAGTTGAGAGAAGTGAGGCTCTTCAGAAGTTGGATGTCATCTGATACACGACCACTGAGATTCATGTGGGAAAGATCAAGCGTTTCTACTAGTCCATCAGAGTTGCACCAAACTCCAGTCCAATTACAATGACCTGCATTATGGAACAAAGTCCAATTTTGAAGGTTGTGCAATGGATCTACAAGACCAGCTTTTATCATTAACAAAGCAGATGCTTCGTCACTGAAAGCAGGTGTCTGAACGGCCATAACTGAAACAACCCAATTAAAACCAATGCAACAGTGGAAAAAGAAGAATAGGACTTTGGACTGCATATTTTTTTTCTTCTCGTTGGTTCTTTTTTTTTCCTTTTCACGGAGGCTTTTGCCTCTTCACCATTATCAGCCTTTGGATTGTAATGGGAGTGACAGAGAGCTAGAGAAATGGAGAAAGAAGTATATATGTCAGTTTGGGATGTTTATGAGTAGAAAGAAGATTGATTAATGATTAAGAGTATGAACAGATGTTTGATTAGATTAATCATAGAGCTCGTGAGATCTTGGGTTCTGCAACAGCTGTTAATCAGTTAGTAATGACAAGGAAGCTTTTGGACTCACAGGAAGTTTCTCCGACATTAAACATGGATAGGGAATGTGTTTCTTAATAATGAATTCTTCTATTTCTTCTGCTGCAGTAATAGTCAACTACAAGTACGTCATAATGGATCCAGTTCTAGCAGTTCTTGAGAAATTTTCATTTCAGATTAACAGTCAATACTTATTTTCGCATGAAATGCTGAGACATTTAAGCAGTGAAAGTAGAGAAAATGAATGTGAAACTATTCTGGCATGAGAAGAGAGGCCCTGTCATGGCCTGTTATCAGACTCGAAGTTCAAAGATGGGTATTTGTCTTCAGGATTGAATATCACGTACATCTTTAACAAAAGGTATCCCATAGATCGGATGTTAAAAGTTGCTTTTTACAAGTAATTTTTAAAAAGCAGCTTTTTACAAGCAGTTGTTAATAACTAATATAATCAAATTTGTGAGTTATAATTTTGCTCAGATATAAGATTAGGGACGTTATAATATAGTATAGAAATGGATGAAAAGAATATGATTGACGTAAAGCATGTTTTTGCCAATATCCTTGGCAATTGTACAAGAAATTTTGGACTCACGTCCCTGATATATAAGCAGCTTTCTCAATGATGAACCATCCATACTGTAGTTGGGAAAAAAATAGAAGAAAAAAGCCAACAAGAAAAAGCAGATCAACACCCATCATTCACCGATTAATTAAGTGAAGAGATAGTTATTCGTTATATGATTGAGTGAAGATGGAATCTTTCCATGTTCAGTCATGAATGAAGACACAAACAATGCCAAAATGATCCCCAAGTTCTTCTCATGTTCTTTGAGTAGTGAACGTGACGAAGCCACCATAGCATTTTATTGCCAATTATAAGATAAGCCCTTATGCACTCACTAACAGTTGGATGGGAGTAACAAGATTTTCCATTTCATTGAAATAAATTTCAAACACAAATGCTTTGTGAAGAAGGGTGGTAAAGAAAAGTTGATAACTTTCTCTTCATCCATTTTAGAAGCAAAGTTTTTTATCAGAAAGAGTCTGAAACTGCTAGCTAAGACCAAAGCTAAATGGGCCAAGAGTAGAAGATGGGAGAAAAAGAAGCATATTATCGACAACATTTTAGCAGGAAATAAATTTTAGAAAAATAGGAGGAAGAGCAAATGCACATGCACACATGTGAACAGGTGCAATATTTTAAGTGAAGATGGCAGCATTGAGGATACTTTCAATGGGGAGCATGTGGAAGACCAGCTTCCTTTCGTATGATTAGAGAGAGAAAACCTACTAGCCTTTAGATATTTAAGAGATAAAAATATTAGACAGCCATGGCTGGAGGTGAAATACACATGGAGAGGAAGAGCGAATTAAGAAGGTGAAATACACATGGAGAGCAAGGGAGAAGGAAGAGACTGTAGCATCTTTCATATTGCCCCTGCACATGTACCACATGCATTAGCTTTAAACCCTTTTTTCCTTTCCTTTTTCTTTTTTATTTTGAGAGGTGTTACAAATGGTTATTTAAGTACAATGGTTTGAAATAAATGTTCGATTTAACCCTTTTATTCAATTTAGCGACCAAATTAATTTTGATATATTGTACCCTATAATACGCCGTTTGGATAGGATAGGTTTTAGAAAAAAAAATAATTTACTTTAAAGAAGTATAGAATTAATGTTATCTACTC
This sequence comes from Erythroxylum roraimae, assembly GCA_027568915.1. Taxonomy (NCBI): domain Eukaryota; kingdom Viridiplantae; phylum Streptophyta; class Magnoliopsida; order Malpighiales; family Erythroxylaceae; genus Erythroxylum; species Erythroxylum roraimae. Next base: position 11,138,006 of record JAOSBL010000009.1, read on the forward strand.
GTATTGATTTCGATCACTAATAGGTAACATTTTGGATAATTTTTTAAAATTATAAAATAATCCTAAAGTTTTCTTAAAATTACAAAATAATCCTAAATATATTGTACTATATAATTTTTAATTTTACATCAACCATGTTTGTAAAAATCATAACAATGAAAATTTAAAATAATAACAATCTATTTATTTCTATTAATATTAATTTTCACATATTTCACATATAATAATAACTACAATTAATATAAAAAAACCATTTAATCATCATACAAATATAAAATTAAGGATATACAAAGTATTTAAAATGTTACAATTTCATCATATAATAAATAATAATTACATCAAAACATCAAATAAAAAGAATAATAAAGTTCCATAACTCTCTAAGTATATCAATAAGAGCTCGTATTGAGGAAACAACCAACTAGAAGTGAAACCTGAAACAAAAATATTTACATTTATATATGCATTGTTGAAACTTTGTCCTCGTTCCTAACTCCTTCCGATGTGTAGTAAGAGAATCCATTTATCAAAGGTCTTTTTCGTAAGGATTGTCCAAAAGGACAAAGTTAAAAGCACTACTAGCTAAAAAGTAAGACAATAATGAGCTAGTGATTGTCAATTCGTTATCCTTTTGGACAATCCTTACATAGTGCAATTTGTTGCATATAAGGCAAGTAGCCTTATATTGAACAAAACTTTAAAAATTTGGCTATGCTTAGTTTCTCATTTTGTGTAGCAACATGTTCTCCTATCGATTTATGATATCTATTATCACTGGAGAGTTTTTCTTATCTTTGTAAGTCCACAAACTTATTCATTGTAGTAATAGCACTAAAGAGATTTTGAACACCTTACTTATATAACTCAATTTGTACTCAAGATTGAAGTCCCAAAAGAAAGTTTAAGAGTTTGTTTTCTTTTAACACGTTGCAAATGCTCAGCATTAGAGAATTGAACACCTTAACATAGTTTCACACTGTTTTGACATATTTTAACTTTTATAAGGCTTCTTTTGTTATCTGTGAGGTATTGTAAAGCAAGAACTACTCCCTAAATTCCTTTACCAATTTCACCAAGTATCGATTTATGGACGACCAGTATATAGATCATCATTGACCCTTACACGATAACTTAATTTGGTATTATTAACCAAATATGTTTTAACTAGCATCACCTTATCCATTTTAGGAACTCTTGTAATATGGGAATATTGTTGCATATTCCATAAAAAAAATTTCAATCTTAGCATCTTGGATATATTAAGATGCTTTGATTTGGAATTTTTCAACTTTGTCAAATTTGCTCCATTGTTTTAGACAAAGTTTGTTTGAAGAAGTGTGAAAGCATCATCCATCACAACCACCCATTTGTTTTCTTTTCCAAAGTTTTTACATAATCTTTTTTTGGATAGTTTCTAGAGCCTTATTCATGCCATCCAATAAAGCATTTATAGAAATTTATCTTCTTCCTGGAATGGCCTAAGAAACTACAGATCCATCTATTCCCTTAACTATTCCATGTTTCCTCTGAACATTTGTCACCAAACTTTCCTTGTTGTTGTATGGGAATACTAGTTGTCATAAGAGATAATTTTGAGGCTCAATATTGGCCTTCAATTCCATTATGTCACAACTTAGTTCCTTAACTAAGTTCTTAGCAAGTTTATGTCAAATATGTTATGTGCACTTCACTTAGGATTATGTCAAACACTTATTATGCACTCTATTGAGTCATTATGTTGAATAGTTGTTGTACATATTAATCTTCTAATTTTGAGAAAATGAATCTGGTCAAAGAAAAGTGTATAGGATTGTTTTTATAAGCCTACAACCAAATTTCAACCAAATATGGACAACTAAACAACCAACAGTTTTAAGTATGCCTTTGATACATTTTCACAAAAACTTTTATACATTCACTTTAGGAACATTCTATAATAGAAATCACGTGGACATATGATATACATAGGAGAGGATCTTTTATTAGTATATCATTAGTGATAATACATAAAATAAGGGCTTGAAAATTGGAAAACAACCCGTTTATACCCATATTACGTAGATATATAAAAGGCAATAGTTTGAAGAGGTTTCCAACAATTATACCCTAATTATAGAGGTTATCATGTCTTATTTTTTACATACGTTACCAAGTTATAACTTTTATCATATGTCTAAGCAATATGGCTAATTAGAACAACTAACTACTAAGTAACATAACTAGATAATCAACATAATTGATAATAACATAATTGCCACTATTAGTATATAAAGTGAACTTCAATCTATCTAGAATCTATGTCTTAGGCTGTCAATTGTCATAATAGTGCAAAATATTACCCAACAACCTTGAGTGAAATTTCTCACTGAAATATGTTATTTGCCTTTATACCAGGTAGGATTATGGGAGACAATATATTGTTGTTACAAGAAAATATTAGATCTTACACAATCAGAAGAGGAAGAAAGAATTACGTTCTCAAAGTAGACCTGAAAAAAGCATTTAATAGTGTTAATTGGAGGATCATCTTAAATACTCTCAAAGCCTTGGACTTTCCCCAAATATTCCCTAAATGGATCTCAAAATGCATTACAACCCCCTACTTTCAAAATCTTGGTGAATGGACACCCTAGTAAACATTTTAAAAGATCTAAGGGGATCCCATCTCCTCGTATCTCTTTGATCTTGAAGTAGTTTTGGAGCGTATAAGAGCCTTTAAATTTCACTTAAAATGCAAAAGACGTATGATCACTAACTTTTGTTTTGCAGATGATCTAATACTCCTATCCAAGGAAAATCAAATCTCAGTCTCCTCTCTAATGAAGGTCTTGAAAATCTTCAGCAAACTCTCTAGTTTGGAATTTAATTGTGCAAAAAGTGGCTTCGTATTATCTAAATCTGTTCTGGAGAATGAATCAATCATCAGTTCCATCACTAGTTTCAGGTTTCAATAATTCCCAATAGTGTATCTTGGTATTCCAATCTTAATTTCTAATACTACTTCTGCAGGTTTTTCTTTACTTATTGAAAGAATCCAAAGTAGAATGGAATTATGGAGTTCCAAAACTCTATCCACTGTTGGAAGGATTCAACTTATATCTTATATTATAAATTCTAGTAATATATTTTGGGCTGCATACCTATCTATTCCCAAGAAAATCATCAAAATTATAGAGAGGGCAAACAACAAATTTCTATGGATTAAACCTGAGGAATCTACTAGGAGGGCTAAAATGAAATGGAAAGATGTTTTTATACCTAAGGACAAGGGTGGACTTGGGAATATCTCACTGAAATTGATGAATTTTGTTATACTAGCTAAAAGACTTTGGATATTATTGAAAGAAAAGAAATCCCTTTGGTGTAAATGGGTTCATAGCTTTTTTATAAAGAAAAGAATCATTTGGAGTATCAAAATCCAATTATCCTCAACTGTTACTTGAGAGGCTATTCTAAAAATAAGAGACGGTGAACTAACTAGCTTTAGTTTGATAATTGGTTATCTTGTGGCCCTCGAATCAACCTGTAATAGATGGACAACTTCAAATCTTTACTTGACCAGGAGGTGATTGTTGTCGATGCATTAAGGGACAAACATATTCACACAAAATGCAGTACCTTGATCTATATATGATGAACTTCATCAAACTAACCTGCTTGGAGGGTTGGATAATACTATGTAGAAACACACCAAACACACCAAACATGGGGTATTCATCAATCAATCATGTAGGAAATTCTTGCAGAAGCACTACACCACAATACCCTGTACTAAGGTGGTTTGGATCAAGCTATACCACCCTAGGGCTACCTTTACTCTGTGGTTAGCTATGAAAGACAAATTGTCAACAATAGATAAGCTTAATAGATTTCTTAGCATCCCTAACTGGTGTATTCTATGTCAGAGGGCTAAGGAAAGTCATGAGCATTTTTTTTTCAATGTGAGTTTATTAACACTAAATGGAAGATGTTTATGCACAGATGTTACATTGTGATTTCCCCTTGTAATTGGAGCTTAATCAAAGCATGGAGCTGTTAGTTTACAGACTCTGATGATCCAATCAGCTGGTGTTTATGCATAACTCTCTCCTTTATTATCAAGGACATCTAGGATGAGAGTGTTAGAGTAGTGTCTTAAAGACAATCGCTATTAATGCGTTTTGTACAAAGTTATGTACAGTCTTTATCAGGAAATAAAGAAAGGCATATTTCATTAATTTGGTGTTC
>JAOSBL010000009.1:11219886-11245848 GCA_027568915.1 Erythroxylum roraimae
CTATAATATATAAGAATAATTTAGTTACAATTAATTGAGATAGTCCTGGCTACTTAAATGGTGACTCCTTAACTTTTTTCTTTTCTACTGCTTATTCATCCATTAAACAACTTTCTTGGTTATGATTTAAGTTGATGAATTACCTTGAAACAAAGAACTGAATCTCATACAACACTAACTAAAAAGGGTCCTAAAAATATAAAAATCATGCTAAATTGGTATGTTAAATGGTCCTGGTAGTTTTGGACAATACCAACTGATATATTAAATACTAGTGAATGCTAGTAAATTTAGGCAGTTGTTGGTTAATTAAGATATCAAATAAAAAGGTTATTCCAAATCCAATGAACCTAAGCTAGTTAAGGCTTAGTGTTTACTCTGTTGATGGTAGTTTTAATGTAGCCAATGGTAGTCTTCTTACTGATGACAGTGGAGATGAAAGCCAAGGCTATGATACAATAGCTTGCTGGTGGGTTAATTTTTAGTGATTCCTAATGGGTTAATTTTTGATGATGAATAGTTTTTCAATAATGAAAAATAGGAAATTATGAATAAGAATGAGAAACTAAAGAGTGAACACGTGGAGTTTAGTGCTATAATTCATGCATAACAATACAAAAAGAAAAAGGAAGGAAAAAAAATTAAGTTATAAGTAGATGTTGAAGTTTGATGGTATAACTCATGACTGATAAGATGTGATAAGAAAGAAGAAGAAAGACCAGACTCCACTACGATATTTGTAACAGTTTCTTAAACAACAAAGCCAATTGATTTGATGCATGTACCGAAAAACACATACATGGTGCTTGTTCTTTATGTTTACATAATGAAGCTGCAGTAAAGGTAACAATCACAACAATTTCAAAATTTATAGTCAGCTTGCTCTTTTTGCCTTCGATCTAGAGGTCAGTTGGCATACCCTATATTTAAAAAATATGGTATACCACTTGAGCTTAATGAGTACTTGCTTACTAACTTCAAAAACATGGATGATTTTTCTTTTAATATTCATGTTGAAATTTTGAATTCTACCATCCAACTTGTAAAATTATAGGCTAAAATGATAAGCATGCACCTAAAAAGAAGTTCAAAAAGCATGTATAAGAAAAAAATTACCTCATAAGTCTACTTTTGAAAAACAACGGAGTATGGAATCATGACATTGCTACCTAAATACTACCCTAATTGAGTTTGCAAAGAGTTAAAAATAACAAGATGAATGATAAGACTTGTGGATCATCAACTATATCTATAATACAATGATCCCATGTACTAAAAAAAGAGTACCAAATAAAATCACTATGAATAACTGTTAGAGTATAATGTTAAACTATGTCTTAATAGTCATCTAAATAAGACTATCAATAGCAGTATTAACTGAATCTACCACCTCATCCACCACTAGTATTTATAAAGAAGTTGACATTGTCCTACTCTTCAATTATTTCTTATTTTTTTAACACCGTAATTCATTATCATTTATAATTGCACTAAGTTTTTCTTTAATTAGAATTTTTGAATTTCGCAAATGAAAAATTAAAATAAGTACATAAAAATAATTAATTATTCTCTTCTCTTATTTAATGTTGTCTTTTCTTTTTTATTTAAGTTTAGGAATCATATATTGATATACGTCTACCTTGACTCAGCCAGACATCAACATACTTAGCCTAAGTTGATTAGATTTTAGATTTTTCTTGAACTTTTTTTAATATTTTTAGATTTTGCGCTTAACCTTCACAATTTTACTTGGTCTGAAATTCGAAATAAATAAATCCTAGTTTTGCTCTTCTTGTTTCATTTTAATTCTTGGCCAACTTACTCTTTTATATTTCTCTTTCAGTCCTCGTTTCTAGAAAGGTTCTTTTATAATAACCTTTCTCAGTTATCCTTCTTTTATTGGGTTCCTTTTGTTTATGAATGCTAGCAGTTAAAGATTTTGTATTATAAGAGAATAACACATTTGTGAATTGAAAATAGTTCCAACAAGTTAAGGGCTTGGCTTATTTTTGGATTGAAAGAAACTCAAAAGATACTTACACATATATACTCTTTTATGTATTAGGAACCTGCTAAGGTTCAACATTTTAGATTTAGATTCTAGATTAGGCAATAGAGAGGGATTGATGAAGATGATGAAAAGGGATAATTAGGTTAAGTTAGATTTAGTCGAGTTGGAATGTGTTGGGTCAAGTTAAGAGTTAGGTGTTTTTGTCTTTAGATGAATTTTAGATTATCTAAATCCTAACTAGACTCAAATTCACGAGGCATGAGTTAGATCTAACCAGATTTTGGGCCAGACTTTGATTGTCTGAAAGAGGCTTCGCGCAGAGCTTGCTCAATCCTAACACATTTTGGCTCAACCTATTCCAAGTCTGTCTAAGGTATTCTGCCTCTTTTATTTGAATTTTGATCTATCTTTTATTATTATTTAAAATAAACTTATCACTATTTTATCTATTTCTTAAATTTAAATAAGTTTAAGATAAACTTTTAATTTGCTTTGTTACTATAATCTATTTTATTATTTATTATTTATAATCGTGCATAATAATTTAAATATAATAGTATATTAATTGTTGAAATGGTTAGACAAAAAATATCTATAATTAATTTTTAAAAAAATATTAACTTTTAGTGAGACTTTAGTACAAAATTGCTCAAGTCCAAGCTGTAAAAGAAATCAAGCTGAAATCTCTAACTATTAACATAAGTGGAAGCTTCTCCTAACTAATTATTTGCATTTAGCTTTAGGCTTATGCATATAATGGCTCAAGATGATTATTTCATTAAATAACTCCTTAGGGCTTAGTGGAAGCCTCCATATGATTCCCAAATCCATACTATATCTCATATTTAGCTTTTTAGTTAGGAGTTGATCTCTCACATTGTTAACTATTGCATAAGTTAGGTTTCTTTCATTTGCGGACTGATTCACAAATATTCTTTGATTCCTTTCAATCTGCATCCTTCCTCTTTAGGTTCCTACAACACTATTTAAGTAAATTCTGCCATCTTAAAAGGGGAACATTCATGTGAAATAATTCACTTTTCTAAGACCATATTCTCCTTATGCATTGGTAATCAAAGAAAAGGTGATCCATAGGGTCAGTGACTTAATTACATAAAGCACACAAATCAGTTGTGTATATTTTTTTTCTCAATCTATCTACTATACTTAGTTTGCCTTTAGTAAGTAACCAAGGACCGATAGATGTACAATCTGTATGTTTGTTCATTCTAAATTAAATCATGTCGTGGAACTTTTGAGGATTTGCACCCCACCCCCTATAAACCTCCTCCAATTTTACTTTTAGATAAGGATCTATTGGTGCCTTATACAGACTATATGAATCTCCTCTGAATCTTATATATAACTTTTATTATGTTTTTAAGGAACCGAAGATAGGATAACCAATATACATGTAAACTATTTAGTCCAAAATTAACCAACTGTCTTCTGTCTACCATTGATAAAAACCTATTGCTTGAGCTTGTAATTCTATCATTAATCCTCTTAAAAAGTTATTTGAAATATATATAAATGGTCTCTTAGAAGTTATTGGGATGCCTAGATAGGTAATTGGAGGCTTGGATAACTTAAGGCCTATTAAATAAGATAAGTAATTAGAGATTGCTTCTGTACTTGTGGATACTATAATCTGACTCTTATCTCTGTTTATTGAGAGGCTTGAAACATCAAATTATATCATTAAAACATACACAAAATTAGAGTGCTTTAGAGAAAAGCGTCAAATTATCTACAAATGATAAGTTTGTTATCCTCTGAGACTTGCATTTGGAATGGAGCTTGAAGTTCTTATCCTGGCTAGTTATGTTTCTGATCAACCTTATAAGAATCTCTATAGTAAGAGTGAATGGGAAGGAGGATAAAGGATCTTTTTACCTTAGTCTCCTTGCACCTTCAATAAGATTTGCCAGCTCCCATTTTCTAAAATACTATAAGAGACAATGGTCACATATTGAGAGATCTATTTGATGAATGATTCAATGAAACCAAAGGAATATAAGATATTTTGAATAAAGTTCCAATCTTAGGAATCAAATGTCTTATGAAAATAAACTTTAATGGCACAGTTCTTGCTTAAGTGCTTCCTATTGTAGTTCTTGAATAATTCTTGAACTAGTAGTATGCTATCCCCTCTTAGTCTTGCCCTAATGAAGGCTCCTTGAGAGTTATCTGCTGCTTGTGGAATCATGAACTTTAGCCTATTGGTTAGTAACTTTAATCTTATTGATGGCATTACAACAAGAAATAAGACGAAATCCTTTATGTAGTTACGGGAATGTATTTTGGGAATGAGACAAATATATGTCTTGTTAAGCTTGTTTAACATCCTTCCATTCCTCAAGAATTCAAGGATTGAATCTATCACCGTTGTTTTAATATAAGGCCATGTTTTAGGGAAGAAGTGTATATTGTACCCATCTAATCCTGGTGCCTTGTTAGGATAAAGAGAAAAGAGTGCTTCTTTAACATCTTTATTATCAAAAGGTTTGAGTTGGGATTCATTCCTTAATAATGTTTTTCACCATAGCGACATTGAAAGAGGGCTTCAGAGTTTGCTCCAACTATTTTGGTAAGAAAAATTATAAACTACTTAATAAAGATCTTCTTTAGAAGTAAGCATACAACCATTTGCATCCTTTAGAGAAATAATCTTTATTGATATTCCTCCTTGCAAAAAGAGATATAAGGAAGATAACTTATACAAGTGAATAACTTATTGCCTTTATTGCTTTAATTAAGCCCCTTAGAGATAACTAACTCAAATCCATCCATCTCAGTTAAATAATTGTTAAATCAAAATGAAAATTTCTTTGCTGCAAGCTAAAAATGATTTACACAAAAAAAATTGATGTATGGTCATATAACAAGTGACTGATGAACATGCTATTTTGAACTTAATATTTATGCTCTTTAATTAGAAATCTTAAGTCAAAATCTCTAACACTATCCATATAAATATATATAGGGATATTGAACTTTAGATATAGGGAAAGCAGAAGAATTATTAAACTATTTAATATTCTGAATTAGGGAAAAAAAAAAAGAGGTGATTTGCATCCATACACTTCTATATGTATGTTATTAGATTTTAATTAACAATTATTTAATAATTTTTAATTTCTCTAAGTCTAGCTAATCATAAAATATTTTAAAAAATAAAAGAATATAAGTTTACATAGTATTTGAATCTCTGCCTTTATTCTTACCGTCTTTCTAACTATCACTATTATAAATAATCAAAAATTTAATAAAAACGACTTTCAGCGACTACTAAAAAATGACTACTTTTTGGTTCTTATAAGTAATATGAATGCGTGAGAATGTGATTTTTGCTAAAGCAAATATACAGAGGATATTACAAGTCTTATGAGAGAACCAACCTCAGAAGCTAGCTTAAAGGGTGAGAGAGCTCATAAGCCTATAAACCTCACAACAATTTCTTTTATTACCGATATGGGACAATTAGACCGTAACATTCCACCACGCTTCGCAGCTCAGGCACAGTAGGCTGACTGTGCGCTAGACCTTTTCTAGCCCCAGGCAAACAATGCTATACTGGTGTCACCACCCACGTACTCATGGGCTGGCTGTGCGCTAGACCTTTTCTAGCCCCGGACGAACACTGCAATGCCGGCGTCACCACCTATTGGCGTGACACGAGGACTTGAAGGAGTGGTGTTGGCTCTGATACCAATTGTTACAAGTCTTATGAGAGAACCAACCCCAAAAGCTAACTTGAAGGGTGGAAGAGCGCATAAGCCTATAAACCCCACATTAGTTTCTTTTATTACCGACGTGGGACAATTAGGGAATTAGCAACACTGGTTTGTTATATATATGTTTTGGTGCTTTCTATGTTATAATATGGCCAAGTCCAATTGTAAGCTATACAAGCTTAATCATGTGGGGAAGCAAAGGTTCATGAACATTTTAAAGAAAGAACAATAAATACGAAGATTCGTTTAAGTTTACATTGTACAACACTATTTAAAAAAATATATTATAGTCAAAATATAGATATCTTCAACCTGACGGACTACAATAATTTAATGGTAATGAAAATGTTGCACCTAAATGATGAGATGAGCTGAGATTAAAAGAGATAAGAAGCCTACTTGGGTGCATTACTTGAGTAATTTATCATGCGACATACCCCACCAGTTTCTAGTGTTTAGACACCAAAGAAAGCAAAATTCACCACAAGATCTCGTGGTTCTAAATTCTAAAGTCCACCATCATCAAATTTTTGATACACTTATGTAAAAAGAAAACCAATCATTGGCAGTTTTTCAAGTTAATAATTTTGTTAAAGTTGGATCATGAATTGTCCAACAGTTGGACAACATACCATTTCATTTGTTTCTAGATTTTCAGGAAATAGTGTAGTTATAATGATGATTGTATTCCATGATTTGAAGAGTTAAAAACCGATTTTCTTTCAAATTTCATTATTTAAAGATATTTTGTATTACTAATTATGAAGTCTATATGATTGTTATTACCTAATTTTAATGGAGAATTATATTAAAATAATTTTTTATTATTATAAATCTTTTTAAAATAATAACACAATATTTTTAAAGTAAAAAACCACACACGAGATTTATATATTTCCCTTATGAAAAAGGGCATATGAGCTTTCTGAGGAAGAGCCAGAGCCACCATCATATGAGGTTACGATCAACATGCCATAATATGCCTGGAGTGAGCCAAACTGTAAGTGGAAATATAAATTCATCAACTCAAATCTTGGTCGATGCTAGTCTAAACTGTTTAAGAAGATCATTTACAGTCTGAATCATATGAATGCTAAAGCCTAAAGTTTGTCATTACAACAGGAATGCCTGCCATGTGATTGTAACGTCCTCCATGCAACATGGGGCAGATCGTTAGTCACTAATAAAAGAAAATCACGCCCAATCAAACATGAACTTTACTTTTTGAGTTTTTTTTCCTTCTTTTTGAATGCGATAGTCATATATTTACAATTAGTGTTTAAATGACAGGAGCTAAGATCACAATCTCTATAAAAGACCCTGATCATGATCCTTTGTGTTTGTCAGTCTTAGCACGCAATATAGACATGCCATATTGGTGTAAGGCATCTTAATAATTGCTACAATTCTATATGCTACAGATACCATTTTGCAATCTATCTCCATATAAGCTCGCAGGTAATGGCTCCAAAAGCTTGGTCAATGGAGGATGTCCTAAACTTTAAAATGGTTAGTGTAAGTGGTAACAAGGTCGGTGATCTTTTCTGTGAATCATTAATCCTTCTAACACATGACTGCCTAAGACTTGATCTGGAGATCGTAGTTCTCTGCAGATGTAATAGACTTGATAACATATTAAGTTATACCCTCTCATGCTCAAATCTCGACAGCCGAGAATCAGATAGAACAGTGAACAATTGTGTGTCTACAAGTAGCTGCAAAACAGAGAAAACAGGAATCAGCAGTTAAAACAGGCACTTTAATAGCATCATGAAAGTCGGAATCTACAAACCTTAATAAATGGTCGGTCCCTGCTGGGAAATGAATCAACAAAGCTATCCTTGAGAAGTAAGGAAACCTGAAAAGAAGTTATTTGAACTGAAAAAATATATCTCTTACCATTTCCTACCAAAAGAATAGATCCAATATCTACTAATTATAGAAGGCATGCAGCAGTACTTACTCTATCGTTTGACTGTACACTAGTTATTGTATGAGACCTCAATTCTGAACAAAGCGATTCCATGTAGCATTTCATAATCATCAAAAACTTTGATGCAGCCTCGGCCTGAATAATTATGCGTATCAGTGTAGACAGGAAATAATAAAGCAATAAGAAATCTAAAAGATGTTAACAACGATAACAAAAGCAGCTGCCATAAGCAGGGCAGTTTTGCATTGGAGTTGAGAGTAAAACCTGTGTTTCGCTGCACCTATACACAGGATGCCTTTTAGCAACTGGACTCTCAAATTGTAGTCTAGCATGTACTGGTCCAAGTTCACGGACAAGCTCTTTGTACCTTGGCAGTGTTGGCAAGTGAGATGATTTCACCTGGAATTTTAAGAGGAAAGTAAATGTTTCCATAACTTGCTTCTGTTGGGTTTTTTACAGGTCCAAGGAACAAATATTTTAAGGTTTAGGCTGAAAGACATCACAGTGACTTTTGTGGTCTAAAAGCGAAAAACAAGAAGTTCCACATAAATCACTCGTGCCGAGACCCACCACCAGCAGATTATTCTCACCATTCAATAGCAATCATTGTAACTGCTAATCTGATTATACTAGAACAAACTTGATGATGTGCCATTGCTTTTCATGACAGGGTGCATTATGCATGTTATAGATAGTCTAAAGGCGTAGCAAGCAATGGCCAAACTACTCTATAGATATGTGAAAAAGGTTTTCCCTAAGAACAAATTACCTGGTCCTTCTGCACGTTGATGTGAACAAGATTAAATGTTCTCAACTTCAAGTCAGCAGGTTTATGTTGGATGCCAACCTGGAAGGAAAAGGAAGCTACATGAAACCAATGAGACAATCTTCTAACAACTGAATCCAACCTACCAGAGTTCCTCGAAATGTCTGCTGAAAGTTTCATTTCTTTAATTATTGAAGTCATAAGAAAGTATGTCTGTTAAGTGTGTCAATTACCTACATCGATCAAGAGAAAAGATAGTGATTTACATAAAAAGAATGCATTAAAAAATTTTGGGCTGAAGATGAAGTCCTGCCTTATATGTTAACCACTTATAAAACCTTAAACCTAACAACCCATCATTTCCTGACAGTTATAGCTAACTCCTCTAAATACGAAATTTCACATGGTATCAAAGCTATTTCCATTTTCTACTCCACCTCATCAAGTAGTTCTACCCCTTTTCTTCTCCAGTACTTTCACATGTAAGTTTTTCTTTAGTTGACAAGTTCTACCTTGGTTATCATCATCTCTCCTGCTTTAATGACTCGCTGTGCTATATGTCCAGTCAAGTTTCCCTCAGCTTTCTTTTTGGCAATTTAATTTCTCCAACAACCCACCCTTTTCCTCGAAATATTGGGATTAAATTGCCCTGCCATTGTAAATAAAGGCTAAAACCCTAATCAACAACAAATTGTTCTATCTTCTCCTTTTCTGTTTTACATGATATCAGAGCTGAATAAACCTAAAAAACATAAAAACAAAAAGCAACTGCTTTCATCTATGCTTATGGAAGAATTTCAGAACATGAACTTCAGCCAGTTGCCTAGCTAATCAATCCTTATAAAATCTCTGCAGCTAAACTCACCCCTCAGAAAAGATGCAGTGATGGATGATGATCATCTTTCCAGCTTGTTGTTTGGCCACTGAGGTGCTCAATCAGGCCATATGTAACAGTTTCTACATTGCTTGGAGCGTGCTCTCATATTTACCGCACTCAGAATCGGATCCATAAGTCATGATATCATTTTTGTTTTAATTAACCTCGCCTGTAAAGATATCTTATTATCGCGAAACTTTTAAAAATCCTTTATTAAAATGGCAAGCAAGATTCATAAAGAAAAAAATTAGTCTTCACCTGTTTTTTACTTTTAACCTAACAAAACTATCCAATTCAATCTATATTTTGATTAAGAAATTCCGGCTATCAACTTTAACCCCCAAGTACCAACCTTTGAGCATCGATCCATTACTGTTGACTATTCCACCAAGTTTCATCTTTTGTAACTCGTCACAGTTTAGTAGCTAAATGAGAAAAGATAGCAGGATGCTAGAATCTCCATTCAACAAGCTATTCCATTCTTTTAAAGAGTCAATGACAGTCCCATTGCCCTCTAGCTAGCAGGTAAGCATGTGAACAGTTTCATGGCAGAGAACATGATGTGAGTCATCTCTCTCACCTCAGCTAAGCACCTTAACTCCATTCTGGAGCCTAGAAGTTGTACAATGATCTAAACACAAAATGCAAGGTTTCCTGCTGCTTAAACAGAAAATCTCACAAATTTTACCAGTTCATCTTTTTAGTATTATCTGAAATGGTGTCCGGACTAATAATACTAACTTCAAATAGTGCATAAAACCACTGCACTCTTCTGCATATAGTGAAAGGTTCAAATGCATCCAACTTATGCCTGCCCAAGATAAAAATTATCTGGCCAAAACTCATGGCAAACTACCAAGTTCAGAAAGTTCAGTTACATTGAAAATCTACCTTTTACACCATTCTATTAATTCCAAAAGAAATCCTAACGTGTTCCCAGAAATTCAAAGAGTGAAGCACAGAACGTATAGGGGATAAACCGAATTATGCTGAATAAGGAAAGCCAAAGAAAATTAAACACAAGCAAATCGGATTAGAAAATTGACACAAAATTCACTGAACATGCAAGCAATTCATCTCATCTATAACAAGAAAAATACAGAACTCACGATATAGGGAACTGGAGCATCAAGAAAATCCAGCATTGTTGTGGGGAGGATCTGCCAAATATTGAGAAAATATTTGCTAAGAACCAGCTACTGGAGGTCTGTAATCATCTGTTAATGGCTTAAGCAAAACATGCAATGAAAATTTTCAATCACCAAACCATGTAAAAGACGAGAAAGAATGTTTCATCTCTACTATGACTATAACAACCAAGGTACGATTTGATTCTGTATCCTGGAAAGACATTCGACTATATTCAGAATAGAAATTTATAAAGTTCAACTCACTGAAAACAGTATCCCACATATCCAGAGTATGAAAATAACTAATGAATTGCTGATCAACGTACAAAAAGGTTAATATTTAAATTCTTTCTACTAGAAACATAACAAGGTCATGTTATAATTGATACAGCGGTATCAAAGTTCTGAAGTACTGGGATAATTTATCTCTACAGATGCTTCAAACTCTCCTGCATGCAGATCATCACCATAGAAGGTATGCATAAATGAATGCCAATAACTGATCTTTATAGATTGCTGCTACATTTTAATGATGGTTTGGGAAAATAGCACTCTTGTTGTTCACCTTCTGCACCTACATTCTTTGGTTTCTGAGCTTCACCTCTGGGTGTTTCATATCTAAAAGGGCCATGAATACAAATTCTCAAGGTACTTTTGGATGCATTAATTTCCAACAGAAAAGCATGAGATACAGAAACATTAAAACTAGAAGACTCTGGTCACATTATATTTTGGCCTTAGTTCATCAGAAATTCAACTTCCATGATTCAAACCCCTAGAATAGATTAAAAAAAATAACAAAAAAGAGGAATAGGATTTTGGACAGCTAACATCAAAGTTGTCAAGTCCAGAACTTACAGGAAGAAATAAACTCTGCCATTGAAATGGACGAATCATGGGAAGAACTGAAAGCACGATAGCAGATAGGACACCCTGCAGGAATTTGGAACTAGTGTCAGCAATCTTTAGTTAATCATTATGAAGCCTGTTGAGCATCAAGAATTTTCAAAATCTGCAAGTTGAAACCCCTATTGCAATTACTAAAATGTTATAAGTTGACATAATTATCTTTGACAACTTATCAACGTACCAGGTTAGGGTACACCACTGCTACCTGTTTTTCTAGTAGTGTGCCAGCAATCAGAGCCAAAACCTGAAAGAAGAATATTTTTCAAACTCAACACACAAACAGATGAATACTGGACATCTATCAAGCCGAATTCTGCATAGTTTGAGCCTTAAGTATGCACATTCGGTCATTGGAAAAAGTTCAAATCTCTGTAAGAGAACTGCTAGTCTACATGTCTCCCAACTAGCATTACGTTCATCTTAGATACATGCAAAACTGGATCCAGCTGCCTAATAACAGGGTAGCATACTCTCCTCAGGAATCCTGATCTATTATTAGGGCATAAACTGCAAAACATTTACTATATTTTTCCAATAAATAACTTATCCCCTAGAGAAGAAGCCAAATTTAAAGTAGATAGAACTTCACTTGGTTAGGACATACACTTTCAAGTGACAGAACTCGACATACAGTTGCAGTTGTCCATATTGACAGCGCAAGAGCTTCCTCAGCAACCGCTAACTTTGCACTGACCTTTTTCCAAGATTAAAATGTTCAATTAAACATATATATAAGAAAGCATAGTCCAAGAAGGAGAAATAAGCAATGAATACCTCCGTAGCTTCTAAAGATTGCAGATATTTCTCATCAAAACCAAGGTCAGATACTTGAGGTCGCCGATACACTATGGCTTGTAAATGCTCCAGAGGATGAAAAACCATTTCACTTCCCCGTTTGGGTATAGACAAGGCATGATAACCACAAACTATCTGTAGCAAATCATTTTTGTTTTCCTGTCCCAAACTATAAAACTCAGCAAAAGTAGACTAATGACATATTGTAATCAGTAAACATGAAAAGCATTCAAAAACCTACCCTAGCCCAATCCAATATTGAATCATCATCAAAATCCTTATCATAACTAGAGAAAAATTCATCATCTTCATCTTCTGGTGTCATGCTTCTAGCTGGACTGCCAAAGATAAAAATGTATTATTGAAACTGGATCGGCAGCAAGACAGCCTAGCACATTTAACTTCTATAGATGATGTCAACCATTAATTAAATGATACTCCAGAAAGAAAACGATGGGGTAACTAGCAAAAATCAAATCAGAGTTAACAAAATGGCTTCAAAAACAGTCATGAAGTTTTCAAATTTGTCAAAGCTCGATGTAGTTACATAGCTAATATATTATAATTGTAGTTCTGCTACCTGAATAAAGTATCAAAACTTCCAATACGCTCTAGTCTGCGGTTCCTAGAACAAGAAAATATCCCATTCTCTGGAGAAGTGTGGTCATTTTCACAGTTGCCATACATTCTCTCAAAAGTATCAGAACGACTTTCTGATGACTCTGAAGCACAGTCATCAAAGTATAGCGAACTCCTCCTAACATCCTTATCTACTTCCCTCACTTGACTAAAATCTGAAGCCTCACTTTCAGTAGTAGTACTTTCTGGAGAACGAGGTTCCCATTCCCTTGGTGATAAGGTGGAGTTATCCTCATCTTTTATAATTCCTGCAGCTGCAGCAGAAAGTGCTACTGCACTATCAATAGGTATTGCAAAAGCCATCCAATCAATGTCATTCTCCTTATCAGGGTCAGCATTCCCGTTAGACTTATTACATAGTTTCGATGAAGGAATGCAACTTGTGAGTGACAGTTCATTAACAAACTGTGTTATCCGATTCAAACGCTCCTGTGCAATCATACTGCATCCAAATAAATAAAAGCTGTAAACAGCACTGTAGCAATGCAAGAAGTATATACACTTATTTCTGTACAGCAGTAAATTGACAACTAATCCATAAAATAGCAAAAAATAAATCACCACCAACCTGTTCAACATCTCATAGTGTAACTCAAAGAAAGGAACTTTTGTTAGTATACAGTAGCAACGAGGGGCAGAAACCAAAAAACGTGATCGTCCAAATGAATGAGCAAGGGGAGTTGATGCACCGGATAAGCCAGGTGCCCTCTGAACGATTTCTGTTACATGCAAGCAAACCCCATAAAGAGTATCATTGTCTGCCACCTGAGCCATGAAGTAAAACATATTCCTCCATTATTTACATAAAATCAAGATTTCACAAGCAAGCAGTTTAGCATCAAAGTTCCAAGTAAAGTTAAGATCCAGTCAGCCCTCTCCACAGTTGCAAAGATTAACTGAAACTCAAACAATGATTAACGGGAAATCATGAGACTTTTTATCACCCTGAAAGCATCGCAATGGATAAAAGTTGACAGATAATAGAGAGCTAATCAGGTGAAGTTTGAAGCAGATATGCTACAAATTTTTATTGAAAGGACCCCAATTTCAAGATCCATAAGAAACCAAACTTCATGCAAGGGGAACTAAAAGTAAACTCCAGCTCTACTGAAGTTTAATGTAAAATCCCCAAGCTTGTCATCTTAAAGAAAGAATATAGTCTTTGGTTATGTGCATTACAGGAAGGAGGTCGAGAGGGAAGTAATTCTGCCAATCACACAAATAATGGTGCATGAAACATCCAAAATAATGCAATATGTAGCTATATAAAAGTATCTAATAAAAGTAACACAATAACTAGGAAAAAGAAAATCAGCATTACCTTGAGTGAAAATACAAATGCCAAATCATCTCTACCCAAATGCTCCTGCATAAAATAAAAGATGCTGACAAAATTGCAAGATGAATTCACTAGACACTTGAAATGAAAAAAAGTTTTGTCCTCACAACTATTTTAGGGAGGACAGAAAGCAAACATTTCACCCTGCAATAAGGGTCATAATCTCAAATGAAAGAGAAAAAGAGAGAGCACAAATTTTTATCAACAGGGATCCTTTCCAAAACCAAAAACCAGTCTTAGTGGCTTAAGAGACACGTATATGTTGATAAAAGCCAGAGTACAAGTTGGCTACTTCATCAATTCAAAGGCATGTGAATCTATAACCAATAGAAAATGAAAGATAAAGCTATTTCAAAGGAGATTCATAACAGAAAGAAGCAAAAAACTACCAAAGGTAACCAAAGGAGCTTTTAATGGTTCTTGCAACCTGCCTAGAAATTAGAAATTTCGTCTGGAATGTTGTTAACTGTAAAAAATATGCATTTCATGTCCAGAAATTCTACAATGCATGTCAATAGGAAAAGCAAAAGGAGGAATTTCTAGTCATAAGAGATCAAATTACAATATGCTTTTGCAAACCTGCCCATAAATGAGTTCGTTGAGTTCACTCAATGATGGGCTCCTCTCCAACAACTGTGTCTGTAGAATGAAAATTGAAAAATGAAATGCTGAGCAATAATTACCACCAAAAATATTGAAATATTTAACATACACCACAAGATTAAGGATATAAGAAAGTCGTTCGGTTCTTTGTCATGGAAAAGTCAAGAAAGTTAAATAGCCAAACAAAATGCATTGTGCTTTTGTGCTTTACAGGAGTCATAGGAGACGGCTATGCTTGGAAGACAAGCAACTACTTGGGCATAATTATTCCGAAAAGAAGGTTTATATAATATTTTAAAACAAGAACTCATTAATGAACTCATACATGGTTCCAATACTGGAAGATGATGCCAAAGTATTAAGATGAGAAATGAACTTTGTCTAGTTCATCCCTACATCGCTCCTTCAAGTATCTGGTTTCTATAAACAACATCAGACATCAATTTCATAGCTGATGGGGCCTTAATTTATAATCATTATGTCGAACAAGTTACCCCATCTCTGCTCCTCCAATTATCTATCCATTCTAATTACAGATGTTAATCAAATATAATGCATTTGAAGCAGTTTCAAATATCAACAAACAAATTAGACTGGTGATAGTTATATATAAGTAAAATAACTGAATAGTTGAAGTTCTGGATAACACATTACATTATTGACAAATTAAAATGCCAAGCAATCCCACCAAAAGAAATATGATAAAATAATCTCATAAGAAAAAGGCAAGTAGCTTCTCTAGATTTTAGACAGGAGAAGCATGAGAAGGAAGAAACTAAATTGAAGTTGTTGGAAGGGGCATACAGGAATTGAATTGATGTCACAATTTAAAACCCCTCTCACCCTTGCAAATAAATCCATTAGGCAAAAGGTGTGAGCAAATAAAACTGCACACTACCATATGCTACGACATTAGTTTTAACAAAATGGAGGGGAGGAAGTTCCATCTTATGATGCAGAATTAGAGAGAGAGAGAAATACTAGTTTAGGTTTCCTTATTAGAGAAGGAAAATATTTCTACTTTATTTTATCCTCAGTAGTTTATGGATTAAGTTTATTAGGAATAATAAAAATCCTTGTTAAATAGCATTTTGTTCTTAATTTGGAAGCTTAGCGAGTTTTCCTATTCCATTAGGATTAGGATTTAAAAACTTTTTGCTATATACGTGATGTAGGACAAATGGAAAAAGTATTAACTAGTAGCTAAAAATCACAAAATTAGGAAATACGGTTGATATTATGTTGTTGGAATATCAAGTTTTAGGTCTGGATTTCAGCTTGGAATGCTGAAGTTTTTTTTTTTTTTGAAACGGAATGCTGAAGTTTTAGATTAGGTATAGCTGGGATTTTTAGTTTATTGCTGGAAATTTTAGGCCAGGATTTTAAGATTTAAGATGGCTGGAAGTTTAGGTTTAATATGGCTAGAATTTAGGGTTTTGATTACCGAAATTTAGAGAATAGCACAAAGAATGGAAGGTAGGAAACTAGGATCACTCCTAGGGTCTAAAAATCACTCTTAAAAGAAAGCATCATTCCTTCTAATTGAAAACTAAAGTTTGTAGAAAAAAATCAGGATTGTAATTCTTGAAGGACTGAGTATACACATAGAGAAGTTCTTAGAACCCTTATTCTAGTAGGAAAAGGTTCCTAACAAATTTAAATCTTATTCTAATAAAAATTCTATAGATTTAAGTCCTAAACAACTAGGATAACATATCTAAAATAGAATAACATATTTAATTCACTAGTACTACTTATCTAATAAAAAATCCTAACATAATCTAAATTTTAGCCCTTATCTCTATTGTTAACTCAATTCTCAATCCTCATCCCACCAAATTAAGGCTTGTAGCTGACTAATTTTTTCTCTTTTATTTCTTCGACAGACTTTAGCTCTTTTGCATCAAGATGTGTTTAAACATTTCAAGGAATAAGAAGAACAAACTTATTTTTGAAGAGTGAAACTTTTCTAAGAGTCATTCTTAGATATTTAGGAGTAATTCCCAAACTATAGAAGTGATTTCTAGAACCCTATTGGAGTATTTCCAATATCTTTTGTTATTTCTCCTAGGTCTGATTCCTAATTTTGATACAAAATTATAAGTGATCCCTAGACCTATCCCTTGTTTTAATTCCTTATTTTAGATAATTTAATCATAAAACCCTCATTTCCAACACAATTAAACAACTTCCAGCAACCTAGATTTATAGTTTATATGTGTTTTATCAAATAATTTGAGTGTCTATCTATTTTGCCTATATCAATTTGGTATCAAAGCTTTGGTATGATGACATGCAGTGAACGGGCATATACAGGAATACTCAACGACCAAGATCAAGACACACTGCTTCTGAAAGTTCTAGAAATTTTGGTTACTAAGGATCCATGTTCACAAGGTATTCTAAGAACTAATTCATGAGTAAGAATTCACATAAGAAAGCATGTCTGCCAAATTGTAGAAAGGCTAGATAGCCTTGAAATTCATTACCTACAACTCACAACTCCCACAAGAAGAAATTATGCAAACCAACAACCTATACTTGATGGTAGATATTGGAAAGATACTAATAAACAAGATGAAGGGGCTGACACTAATTTACAACACGCAACGCAAAACATCTATGCCAAAAATTCATGTTCTGATTTTGACTCTTCAGATTTAATAGACTCTGCCTATGAGGAAGTGTTTGTTCAGGGTGATGCAGCTATTGGTAGTCTCCTTCAACTGTTCAATTAGAAAAGATGATCAGGAACTTGAAAACAAGAAGAGTTTGACAATATTAGATCACTGAAGATGAAGAAAGACAAGAAGCAATGAATCCTTTTGGTAAGTCAGTAAGCATCCCAAACCCTAAAGCTGAAACAACTGAATAAGTTTAAACAATTAAAAGCAAGCTGAAACACTTAAACAGCAAGTTTAAACACCAAGGAGAATAGGCTAAAACAAGAGTTGAAGGAGCTGAAAAGATTGACCAACAAATACTAAGGGTCTTAGAGTTTGTTGGTTCAAAATGTGATAACATTCTTGGTGGACAGGAAACAAGCAGCCAGATTGGTGCAGATCCTATTTTGAGTGGTGAAGATGAAGTAAATTTCAAGGAAGGTGTAAATTTAACACAGAATACGAATAAAGAAAAGTTCTGCCTTTTCCAAGTCAAAATTCAGCAATGATGGCAAGTTAATGCTTTTGAAAACAAGAAGCAATAATAATTATAATCTTGATGCCTACTTGGGAGAGAGGCAATGTGATTTCCTTATGGAACCAACTCTGATACAATTGTGGAAGCCCAAGATCTAGAAAATGCGAGGGTTAACTTGAAGTTGGGGAGCAATTTGAAGAAACCACTAAAGAAGGCCTAGTACACGGAGGTTGAAACATTTACCCTTCAAGCCAGACTCTCGTCAGGCGGGCGAGAATGATGTAGAATAAAAACATTCATTAGTTTAGGGCTGTCTATTTCTATTTAGCTTTTAGTTTTCTGTTTTTGTTTTCAATTTTAGTATTTTTTAAAAAACTATTTGTTTAGGTTTTTTACTTTTGTTTTTGGTTTTGGCTTCTTCCAATTTTCAAAATTTATGAAAACTATAAAAGTAGTTATTATTTTCTGTTTCTATTTTTTTCACAATTTGATTCACCATCAATTAAATATATAGTATTTAATTATTTAATATATTAATTATTAATAATAATTATAAATAATTTAACTTAATATTATATATTTAATTAATTAATTTTTCATAAAATTATAAATAATTTAATTTACTTAATTTTTGCAATTAAATTAAATTAATTATTATTAATAAATATAATTAAATTTAGAATATCTTCAAAATGTATAAATTTCAAACAAAATTTGATTTAATAATTAGAATATATTTTAAATAAATTTTAATTTATAAATTAATTATTTTAATAAAATAAAATAATTTTATTGATAATTTATTAATAAATATTATATAAGAGATTAAAATAAATTTAATTAAAATAAATTTATATTGGAGTGATTCCAATAGTTTTGTTCATTTCAAATCCTACGAGTGATTCCTAGTTCCTGATGTTAGCATAGGAGTATTCATGGACTTATCCTTTACTTCAATTCCTTATTTCATAAGCCCTAAAACCCTCAATTCCAGAACAAGTAAAAATCTTCCAGAAGCTCTGGATTTACAGTTTATTCATGTCTTATCAAATCCTTTGATTGTCCTCTACTCACCCTACATTATCATGTCTTAAACTTGAGTCCTTTAAGCCATAAGAAGCTTATAATAGAATAAGAAGAAACCGTTCAAACTAAAACCTAAGTCATTGGCTGAGATTAATGATTCAGATCATATTATATAAACATACATACATCTATATATGGGAAAAATCAAAAGCAAATTGAAACTAGGGTTATTACAAAAAAGTAGACAACACCAACCTTAACACCTCCAGGAAAACAGAATGTAGCTAAATCTTTCATACGCATTGCTAATCTCTTTCCAGGAGGATATTTGAAAAGTATCTGCAGTTATAGCAAGAATAACTGCACTGTTAGGTTTCAAGAGAAGGAAAAATTGTTGACCAAGATATATAAATAAAATTGTACTTGCATAAATTTATACAGAATAAAGTTGTTAACAGAAAAATTGACCAAGAAACCAATTATTCTGAAACAATGGAACTGCATTGTACACTACAATGGAACTACAGTAATTAACTGCACTGTCTCCAAAAGACATTTCCCATGTCTTCACAAGCAAAATGCCGTATATAAATAGCAACATAGCAAGAGTATCCCAAACAAAGAGCACAGACAAACAAGTCAACTAAAGCAAAAAGAAACTAAATGAAACTGCCATTAACAAGCAACTTGCACCAGTAAAAATTGCTATATAAAACTGATCTGGAGTTCAACCTGTGGTTCCAATGTTGGGAAGGAAGGCCCCCTACTCTGTGTTGATCTAAAGATCATCATTTCAGCCTTTGACATTTCCCACTCCCACTTCTTTCTTCTCACAAATGCATCCTCTACGGTCTCAAGATTGGTGAAAGGATGAAGCCCCACAATAACAAAGTGCTCAAATAATGAGGTGGGCTCCTTGTATTTTGTATGGTCCTGAAGAGACATCTTCAGATCATGACTTTTTATCAAAGATATGGATGCATAACTCTCATTACCGTGCACATATAACATAAGTAAACAAGTGACAAAATGCATGAGAAATGTTGTAAAAAAAGCAAGCTGGAGCAGAAACTTCCGCAATATATTGGAATTTATGCAAAATGTAAACCATGTAGAGAAATTTTCCAGTTCTAAAGAAACACTTCTTATAGAAATAGAAAAACAAACAAAGCTCTCATAAGAACACATTCCAATCACTTCCCAAAAAATATAAATTTGTATCAAATTCGAACTGGTAACTAATCCCAACATTGCAATTTATTGCATTTTCGCTCCTATTTGTAAATAGCAATAAACTTCAGCAAGCCACTGTAATCCAATGATGGAACTCAATTTATTCGTGAATTATACGTTTACATTTTTTATCGTACTTTTTGTATAGTAAAACTTAAAGGCCCTAGAAAATAACACAATGCATTTTATCCTTCCCTGTTTCTTACAAATAAAAGTAATCATACTTTCCACAGAGTTATTTTTAAGAGAAAAAGCAAAATGAGCAAATAAATGAGCTTCCTCAACAAGCAAAAGGGGCTAGAAAAATAAAAATGGTTGATGGACTTTCTAAACCGCTGGACTAATGAAACTCTTCTCAATTGCATAGCATGGAAAATGATAATGAATCCCAGAAAAAAAATCTCATCCTATTGTTATTTTCTGTGATTAGCTGCAGGAAATCAATTAAAAAGTGATAAGATTACTGAAGGACAAGTAACAGAGGTCCAAAGATATTTTATCATTAGGATACTTAGAGGTGAAAGAGGTACAATAATCTTGGGAAAGCAAGTTATAGACTTGAAACTCATGCAAATAATTCAACATCCTATCAAACCAAAGGCCATATATTCCTCAAAAGACATCAATTTACTACTACATGCATGTTAAAAATGCATCAAAACTGTCCCGGTGGGTATGAATTAATTCCCCAAACTGCAAGGTACATTTGCTGAATCATGGTCGTTAAAACGCTGTGAAACACAAGTGCTGTTTCAGATTGTTAAGAACATTAACGATGTTGAAACTTCATCCAAAACAGCAAACACCTGTTCTAGTCAAAAGTAATAAGCAATTTTTTTTTCCTTCTGTTGGATGCGTAGCATTTGTTGCAGAATATAACTCATCCGAAATGTAATCATAGATATCGCAAGAGAACAAAGACAGTATTAAAATATATTGAAATTCCTAAGGGCATAGGGACCAGGTCTTTTCCCTTGGTTTATCCTCGAGATTTATTATGAATAATCCAGAAACAGAAAACACCTAAAGATAGCTCAAACAGCATGAGACTTGATTCCAACAAGGAATAAACAAATGAGTTTATGCTGGGTATGACAAATATCAAGGTAAAACAGAAAGAAAATATCGCAGTACCGAGTCTTTGGCATGAAGCTGGTACCACTGCCGTTTCTGGTTGGTCAAGATCTCAGGATTGAAATTTGATCTGTTGCCTTGATCCCTTGAATTGGCACCCCATCTCCATGCCTTTTGTACCTGATTCTTTAACTTATGAAAACTATTGCTACGCGAATTCCCTGTAGTCAAAATCTCACTTTGGCTCCGCCTATGAGGATTTGGCGTCGTCGACTGAAAACTTTGATTTCCTGATGACAAATTATGCAATATCTCTCCATCCTCTCTTAATGTCTCTTCAGCATGCAATTTCTCCTCATCCATTCTTAATCTCTCCTCACACATTTGCTGTGGCACCGAGCACGGTGATGATGCCCCGTCCTCTAGTGGGTCAGCATCTTCCTTTGTCTCCATTTTTCATATCACCATGAAGCCAGCATCTCAACTCCCAGCCATTCCAGAAAATCCACAAGATACCAACTTGTACAAAGTGATTTATCGCCGAACAGTTCTCTATCCTTAGAATTTATGGACTTCAAATTCTGACTGCTGTTTAGGCTCTTTGATTTGTGTAGAAAGCACCTGTTAACAACAAACAAAATGAAACCTACGTGAACAAAAATTGTAAAGATGCCATAACAGAGTCCAAACGGCGAAGGGGGATGGATTACATGAAAATAATAAAGTTCCAAATCAGGAACTTAGTAGCTCTTTATCTGCCACAGAAAACGTAAAATAACAGAAGAAAAACTTGCAAACAAGGTTGAGAAAGCATTGATTATGTCTTACAAACCCAAAGAGACAAAGGAAATGCAGGGTGGAATCAAAAATTGCAAAAGAATGGCACACCTTGACTATCTTCTTTTCCTCTGGTTCAGCGAGAGAGAGGTTGCTAAAAATGGAACATGTGAGTAATGAAAAGGAAACAGAGGAGGGCGGCGAGCTTGTTTGCAATTTTAGATAATGACAATTTTGGAAACTGAAATAATATATTAATAAAGAGTTGAAATGTATTTTATGTTACATTCTCCTCCGTCAGTCTGGACTGGAGACAACTCCCTTCCATTCCCTCCTCCTTTTGACCACCAGAGAGACACAAGCATTACTCGAATTGAATTTTTGGTTTAGCTTTAATTTATTTAAAATATACGATTGATAAATTATTAAAAAAACTTATGAATAACATTTAAGAGATGAATTTCATTTTAATCCATGTAAATAAATAATTTCAACTCATCTTTTTGTATCCGAAAATACCCTCCGACTAGTATTTTAGGGAAAATTCAACATTAAAAAACCTAAGAGAAGTTTCTTTCAAACTCCACGCGTCATGTGCATGAAAATTCCCACAAGTTTCATCCTGTACTCGCATCACTTTCCCATGTGGAGCGTATCCTTCACGCAACTAAATAAGATAGACGAAGAAAAGAAAGGATGCGAGTGTACTAAACGCGCGGTGCACGGAGAAAGCGGAGGAGGAGGAGGACAAGCAATATTCGCGGGAAACCGTCGAGGTCGCACATGTCAACAGCCGTCCTTTGCTTTTATCGAGAAGGGTAATTTTATTTATTTTCATTTAGTTTTTAATAAGGAAATGTTGTATTATGAATTTTTTTGGTGGCCGAGAAGAGAAGTAGGGAAAGAAGTCAAAGTGAAGCTAAAAAGGAGCTAAACCTCGCATTTTAAATAAATGGAAGGTACTAAATCGTTACATTATTATGTATGTAATAAATGAATCTCATTTAAAAAAAAAGAAATATAATTAATGCTCATGGTATAAACGTTTTGTCCCGACTTGGTTACCATACTAGTGTTTGGTTGGATAAAGAGTTAAAAAGGTCAGCAACATGTATTGAATGCAGAACGTGGGTGGCCACTGGCCATATTTGATGGTCGTATCCATTATCCCAACATTACCTAATGACCTGACCCAACCAAACACTAGTATGGTAACCAAGTCGGGACAAAACGTTTATACTGCGGAGTTAAAAAGGTCAGCAACATGTACTGAATGCAGACCGTGGGTGGCCATATTTGATGGACGTATCCATTATCCCCTATGACCCAAAAGATCCCATGTTTAAAGCTTTAAAAAACCCCAAATTTAACAGATAATGTGTTTTCATACGTCTTAACTATTGTTAGTGTCTTTTTTAGAGTTATTATTAATGGTCAGTTCTGATTCTTGTGAACTGGATAGGGTGGCTACATTGTACTATACTAGTGTTTGTACGTTGATTGTTTAGCACATCCCCGAAAGCGAAATACTGAAATGACCCATGCCCTGGATCTCTCTCGAGAGTCGAGAGCCCTTTTCTTCTTACAAGTCTATTTCTCATAAACGTTTCTTTTTTTATTGCATTTTTGTCATATAATATCTCTCGTATTTGTGATAGGCCTACAAGACCCGACCCAGGGATGTTTAAGAATTATTTGGGATCCCTAATACTCTTATTGCATCTATGATCTCTCCTTCTCCCTCCAAAACGAATAAGAAACTTTATTTTACCGACAGAATGTCCACGCAGGAACAACATCCAACATTATTTTGTAAGAATATTTGTACTATTAGTCACGAAAACACCACAATTATGCAAAAGTTTCATTCAGACATTTTACAAATCTGCAAATACATCAGTTGACGCCGTCTACGAGAAATCGGGAATTAACACGAGGCTTTTCTATGATTCGATCAATGTTAGGAAGCTCAATAGGAATAAGAGTTTTACATCTGGAGAACGAACACTGACATTTACTATATTCCTAATCTTAATAGAGTAACAGTCCTGCTCCAAAGCAAACATTGAATTCTCAAACTGACAAATGGGCTCGCAACACCATTAAGCCTAACCCCCAGTTTGGTTAGCGTCTCCAAGGTAGAGGACAGATGACAGGACAAAGTAATCCTGTCCTTCGTCGCTGTTTGGTTGATGTCTCCCTTGTTTCTGTCTTCCATCGCCGGCGGACAAAGACAAATATTTTTGTCTACTCGAAATCCGAAGGACAAAAAAGCTCTGTCCTGACTCCGGAAGAAAGAAACTCACCTGCATCCGAAAATACCCCTCCTCTGTTTACATCGTCGTTGTCTGTCTCTCTCCCACGCCTTCGCCTCCGACGTCAATTGTTCTTTTCCTGACGCTGGGCTTCGCTCTTCGGTTCTCTGTTGGACGCCGGGCTTCAGTCTCGCAAGCGGGGACTCTTCTTCCCAAGTAAGTTTTTGTTATTTTTTTCTAAAAAAATGTGGACGCCACGGAAAGTTTGCATTTCTCTGGTGGCCGAAATTTGGTCCACCTAGTATTGTTGTTTTCTTTTGCTAGTGTGAAGTCGGAAATGGAGACCTTCGGAGCCTGGTAGGTGTTTGCATATGTGGATTGTGAGAAATGGGTTTGCAGATCTGGAATGGGATGATGTCCATTTTCGGCTTAACTCTTCTGCTTGTTGGGTCTTGGGTTTTCTTTTTTACTTATGCTGAGAGGTTTTATGATGTCGAAATTTGTTGTATGGTTGCTGGGTTTTGGATCATTCTCTGATCCACTTTCCAAACGTTTAACTTGTGTATTTGTTTCTGTGCAGGAATCCTGGGTTGTTGGTGATCAGTGATAGGAGTTTTCAAGCATTTTGGTTGAATCCGAGGACCTCAGTACTCTACTCCAAACTGCTTCCGCTGTTTCTTTGAACAGGTATGTATGTTGTTCTGAATTGAAAATGCATTATGATATCATGTTTCTCATTGTTTGTGGCTACTTTGGATTATGCCTTCTGTTGCGTGAAGTATATATTGGCACTGAAGTGTTTGTTGTCTAATTTGTTGGACTTCTCATGATAAAACAAAACAATGCTGCCTTTCATTGCTATGTCATATCTAATACAAGATGTATGTTTGAACAATGTTTCTCAATATTCAAGGACATTGAGAAACAACTATGAAGGATACACAAAGATACAATCAAAAGTAATCAAGTTACATTTTGTCACCTTTGAAGATAAAATGCAGATTAGCTCCATATGTTGAATAAGTTGATTAGATTACTACTAAAGGCTTCGATTAAGTAATCTAAAGCCTCCTTCGAAGCTTAATTATCCGACTCAGAAATCTTCATGTTTAACACGTTTTATAATAGAGTATTAGGTCCAATTAATCCAATTAGGTCCAATTAAGTGTTGGGTAATTAAACTAATTAAATACCAATAAACTAAAACACGAGTGGTATGTGTAATCTAAGGACAAAGCATTCTTCATTTGTTCAACTTCAACTTAGTTTTTAGCGTCTAAGATTGCATACTTGCTTGGATATACAGATATCTAATCTATTGTCATGGACCACATTTTGAGTACCTAACTTAACCTGGAACTGTGAGGGACTAGACAGTTACTTCTTGTTCTGGTTTTCACCCTAGCACAGAGACTTGGAGTTACCTTTCCAGTTTTATCATATGTTTATGATGAAAGAAATCGATACTAATTAATGAATCTTTGGAATTGATGTACTAAATCACAAATCATTGAACATCTAATGAATGTATATACAGAATAGTGCATCAATAACTGAATTTCTTGTGGTTACCACTCATAACGAATCTTTAACTTTCAGCAGCTAGTAATGATAGAGCTTGAATTAAATATGTGTGCTTAACTGTTACTTAAATGCATTCCTTCGTGGGCTTGTACTCCTCAAATTGTGATGCCTTCATGAACTTCAAGGCAATTGC
>JAOSBL010000009.1:11370900-11381391 GCA_027568915.1 Erythroxylum roraimae
TACTGGCATGAAAAGGGCCTGTCGAAACTGGGATCCCGACTTGGCAACCCCCTCTGTACTGATCAAGTCACCCGGCAGCAACTGCACTTGGGCTATGCAAGGTTATTGGTTGAAGTTGATGTCGAAAAAGGGCCCGTATCGAGCTTCTTGGTGAAAATGCCTTCGGGTGGAAGTTATACGCAAAGGGTTATTTATGAGGCTTATCCTAATTATTGCTGCCATTGCCGTAAGTTTGGGCACAGCCCTTTTCATTGTAAACGATTGCAGCCCCGAGTGCACGAGCCTGCTGCTAAACCTGATGCACCTTCACCTCCCGATAGTTCTGGTGTAGGGGGCATCCCTCACGCTCCTCTGGAGGAGACACCTTTTGCTGTTCCTGCAGCGCCTATTGGGGACGGGATGGCTGCGGGACCTCCGACTACTGGACCTGAGCTTCCAGAGCATTTGGACCCTGCTTTACACGAGCATCGGGTTGCCTCACTAGATTCTCGCAGTTGTGCCTCGTATGGCCCTGAGGGGCAGCTCTCTCCTGCTTTACCTCCTACGACCCCTGAAGCTACAGGCTGTGCTGGAGGTCCTGATGTTCAGACTCATGGGGTTACTGGCGTCCGCCAAATTAAGGGGAAGGAAAGTCTGGCTACTGGTTCTACTAGGGACTCGGGGGTGCCACACAAACTTGGTAATGGGCGCCCTCATTCCAGGAAAGGGGCTATTATACGACGAAGGGATGGAGGTTCAACCTCCATACCGCAAGCATGAAGTTCCTGAGTTGGAATGTCCGAGGGTTAAATAAACCCTCGAGACAACAAAGTGTTACTTCCTTGAGGAAGCAGCACAATTGTAGTTTCTTATGTTTGTTGGAAACAAAGCTCACAGTCGCTAGTCTTCAGTGGTTTATGCAGTCTCGATTTCCGGGGTGGCAATTTTGGCATAACTTTGATGATATGGAGGGAGGCAGAATGGTCTTATTATGGGATCCTTCCCTACTATAGTGCTCTTTAATTGCGAAAGGCCCTCAATACATCCATTGCCAGGTGCTTTGTCTTGTTTCAAAATTGTGTTTCACAGTAACCAGTGTTTATGGCCTGTGTATTGTCCGTGACCGCCAAGACCTCTGGTCTGCCTTAACCCAGCTGGCTCCTCCCTGCTCTACCCCTTGGCTGGTCCTGGGAGACTTTAATTGTGTGCGTGCAGCTTCAGAAAGGAAGGGGTGTTTGCCTCCAGCTGCTTATTACTTGAAAGATCTCCAGGATTTTCGCATGCTTCATGGCTTCGAGGATGCCCCTGCGAGGGGAGAATTCTTTACATGGCAGAAAAATAGGAGGTGGGCTAGATTGAATAGGGTTCTTATTAATCAGGAGTGGGCTGCTCAGGACCTCCTAGTCTCCGCTACTACTCTCCCCATGTTAGCCGAATCGGATCATTGCCCTTTACTGGTCAACTTTCATCGTGAGGTGCTCACTGGCCGCAAGCCTTTCAAATTTTATAATATGTGGACGTTGCACTCGGCTTTCCCAGACTTGATTGCACAGATTTGGGGCCAGCCGATGGATGGATATGCGCAGTTTGTCTTATGCTCTAAACTGGCTGCTCTGAAGCAACCACTCTGAAGGCTTAATCGCACTGAGTTTAGTCGTATTTCCTCCAGGGTTCAGGAGGCCCAAAACACTTTCCAGTGCCGGTATAAGGAGTTCCTTGCTAATCCTGCTAATGACGGCCTGAGGTGTAGTGTCAACTCTCTTCGGAAGAAGGTTGTGTTCCTGCAAGATGCTGAACGGGCCTTTTACCGACAGAAAGCCAATTGTAAGCACCTTCAGGAGGCAGACAAAAGCACGAAGTACTTCCATGCCTTGGCTAGGAAGCGAAGCCGTAATAAAACAATTACGCACCTCACTCGGGATGATGGCTCGGAGACTACTTCTTTCACTGAAGTCGCGGACATGCTACTTACTTATTTCACTTCTTTGTTCGGCTCTACTCCCCCTACGATGCAAGTGGATCCTGAGATCCTTACGGATGGCCCAGTCCTCGCAGGATGCTCACACCCGCCTCCTAGCTCCCTTTTTTGATGAAGCAATCCGACAAGCCCTGTTTAGCATTGGTGGCGACAAAGCGCCGGGACCTGATGGTTTTTCCTCAGATTTTTTCAAGCAGCAGTGGCCCTGTGTCGGGCCTAGCGTCTGTGCTGCGGTTCAGGAGTTCTTCCGGACTGGCCGTCTCATTCGGCGTCTTAACCATACAGCACTCACTTTGATTCCGAAGACCACTAGACCGCGAGTGACTGAGTTTAGACCCATTTCGTGCTTAAATGTCGTCTACAAAGTCATTACGAAGCTCTTTACTAAGAGGTTGGCCACGGAATTGGATGGCATCATAGATCCCGCACAATCTGCCTTTGTAGGTGGGAGGCGCTTACGGGATAATGTCTTCTTGGCACAGGAGCTGGTTAGGGGATACAGCCGGAAACGTACTTCTCTTCGGTGCTTAATTAAAGTTGATCTTACTAAAGCCTACTACTCTGTTTCCTAGGACTTCTTGCGTGCGATGATGATTGGTCTGAGGTTCCCTCCACGGTTCATCATGTGGATCATGGAGTGTGTGACCACCGCATCTTTCTCAATCTCTATCAATGGAGCCCTCCATGGCATGTTTCGGGGTAGTCGAGGGTTACGCCAAGGCGACCCCATGTCCCCTCCTTATTTTTGCTCTGCTTAGAATACCTTTCTAGGTACCTCAAGCGGCAGACAGCTACTGGTTTATTCCATTTCCACCCGAAATGCCACATCTTGGGTATCACACATTTAGCATTTGTCGATGACTTAATGCTTTTTTCTAGAGGAGATATCCCTTCGATACGGATCTTACTGGATGGGTTGAGGGCTCTTAGTCAAGTGGCTGGATTATCCATCAATCCTGTAAAATCTAACATCTTTCTCGGTGGAGTTCTTGGAGGGGACAAGGACGCTATCTTGAACCTGGTCGACTTCCCCGAAGGGTCCTTCCCTGTCAGGTACCTCGGTGTACCTTTGGCCCTGCTAAAGATATCAGTTGCTCAGTACTCGTCTCTGTTAGAAACTGTCGCGGCCTACCTCACTGCTTGGCAGGAGAAGAGCCTCTCTTATGCTGGACGGTTATCCCTGGTTCAATCCATTATTCAAGGAGTCCTATCGTTCTGGATGCAGACTCTTCCTCTCCCGGCAACTATTCTAGACCGCATTACCTCTTTATGTAGGATTTTCCTATGGGGTGGCCGACATTACTGTATATCCTGGGATGCTATTTGTGGGCCTAAACATGAGGGGGGATTAGGTCTACGTCAGGGGAAAACCTGGAATGACGCCCTCTTGGCTACGGTCCTATGGAATTTTCATGCGGAATCGACTTCCTTATGGTCGCGATGGATGCATGCTTACTACTTACGGGGCACATCTATCTGGGATTGGCGGCCTAACACTCGAGACTCCCCTCTCCTTAAGCGCCTGGCTTCCATTTGGGATTCCCTCACTGCCTCTTTGGGTGGTCGCTCGATGGTGGTACAAGGTGTTAGCTCCCTCTGTGTGGCGGGCTTTTTGTCCTCAGCTAAGGTGTATTAACTCCTCCGTGTCAAGCGCCGGCATCAACCCTGGATGTCACTCATTTGGCAGAGCTACATCCCGCCGAAGTTCTCCTTTATCGCTTGGCTCTGTATGCACAATCGCCTCCCAACCAAGGATAACCTGCTCTTCTTAGACATCGCCCGTCAGTGCCCCCTGTGCGCTGCCGCCGATGAAACTGCTGACCATCTCTATTTTGCCTGCTAGTTTACCAAAGCGGTCTGGACCTCCATCCGTGAATGGCTCGGCCTTCCCAGGGCAATGACGACTCTTCGCAGTTCCATCCGCTGGTTGCGTAGAAACCACCGAGGCTCTTTCATCAGAAACAAAGCAACTAAGCTCGCCTTTATTACTTCTCTCTACTTGATTTGGAAGGTCAGAAACGCTGTGTTAATGGATGATGCCGCTTTTACTGTTGCTGATGTGGTTGCCAGGATCTGAACCCACATATACAAGATCCTTTATCGTCTTTATCCGGTGGAGCTTATCGACTTCTGACTCATCGGATTCCTCCTGCATGCGGACTGGCCTCTTGGATGCAGTAGGAATCCTGCTGAAGAAACAGGGGTACCCGGAGATGCGACGGTTTTGGTGCTGCTTGCTATGGATTGCTAGGCCGATCCATCTGGAGGCTGAGGGGGTGCGGTTGCATGCAGCATGCAACGTACGTATCGGGATTTCCCTCTCTGGTGCCGTTCCTTCCCAGCGACGGTGTGAGTGGGTCTGGTGGCCGGTCATGCAGCGACATCTGGATAGGTGGGCCACCTGCGTGGCCCATACGCCTTATGGTCAGCCTACTTGAATCGACGCCGTTCTAGGCTGCCTGGTCTGACGTCGTTTTGTAGCTGGAGCTTTAAAAATAACGACACCACTTGACGGTGTCGTCTGGATCTAGTGCCACGGTGTCGTACCTAGACGAGCCCTCTCCTGAATGCGATGTCGTTCTCCGTGTGGAGTCTCCTATCTGACTGATACGCAGTCGTTCTCCTATGTGTGATTCGCTGCCGTTTACCTGTTGGCGCTACATGCTGCGCTCTCCTCTGGCCGGTGTCGTGTTGGCCTGTCTTGGATGCCGTCATTTTGGCCAGCCTCATGCACCTTTCCTCTGCACGACGTCGGCTCTCCCTTCTGTGGGCTGCTCCCTTCACGGGCTGGATTGTCTTTGCTTGGGCTGGGCCACACTGCGGGCCTAGCCTCACGTGCCCATCACTGTGGGTTGTACCCGTTGGGCTTGTATTATTGGCATGGGCTTTTGGGGTTTTTGGTAGACTCGTGCTTTTTGTAACCCTTGACGTTTTGGCTTGGGCTTTTGGCCTCTTTTCTGTAGACTGTTCGGAGTATGCCCCGTTTTGATGTTGTACATTTTTTCCTGTGGAATATAATTTTTACCCTTGGAAAAAAAAAAGATGAGGGCATTCCTTGGTAATTAACTTGATAGCTTTCAGCGAATCCGATTTCAACAAAATCTTTCTGTATCCACGATCCTATGCTAAAGTCACTCCATGGTAAAGCTTTAATAACCATTCACCCAACCAAATTGGACTCCTTCTTTCTTAAAAAGGATTGTATAGAGCCAATTAATAATTGATGCAAAGATAAAAATAGTAGTTGTAGTTATTTTTCTCAATTAACAATAAAAATCAACATTAAGTCTTAGAGTTGAAAAAATAGATGCTATCACTAATTTCTTCAATTTTTAAGCAAATCTATTTTCACAAAGTCTGAAGAAGGACCCTCGGAATTATCCAAAGCCTCCTGTAACCCAATTTTTTTTTTTTGTAAAGAATGTATTGATGTGCTACAGTAAAAACGCTTATTAAAAATTTCAAGTTGGAGAATTAAAATAAAAAATTATATTAAACATTTCACAACTATTAAAGTTCAAGTCCATAGTTTCATATAAATTGAATTTTAATAAAAGTTTATTTTTAACCCTCTAATCTCACTTTTGCGTCACTTCGCTTGAAACCCACATTTTCTGTTTCAATAAACCCCTTAGCAAGTGACAGGTATGGTTAGAACTCGGAAACTCAAGTTTTTTTATTGTTTCCATCCTCCTATGGACTCCTCAATATTTGACATATGTTTTCAAAAAGTCACTCAGAATTATCTTGAGCTTCTTTCGGCCCGATAACGATCATTAGCCCAATCTTTTTTTTTTATATAAAGAACGTATTAATGTGAAACTTATTAAAAATTTCAAGTCGGATAATTAAAATAAAAATTATATTCATCCCTAAGTCCATAGTTTCATGTAAATTGAATTTTTGCTTTAAGTTTTATAGTTTGTCGTTTCGCCGCTTGAAACCCTCGTTTTCTTTTTCAATGCACCCCTTGGCAAGTGATTTTTTTTTTTTTCAATCGTTTCCATACTCTTATGGGCTCTTCTGATCCCCCGATATTTGACATCAGCTCCGATGAGGAGCCGCCATTCGACGATCCCAGAGTTGGCGAAGATGGTCTATTTTGGTTGAAGGAGTTCCTTCATCCGAAATCGGACGACTCTGATGATGTTGTGATTGTTGGGGAATATAATCCTCCTAAACCAAAGTCAAAGCCCAAGTCTTTGAAGGCGGTGAATGTTGGTACTGATGATGATTGCGTGGTTTTGGACAGGGACCCTGATATTCCTGTGGCCATCGTCAACGACGCTGATAGTGACGGCGATGACTTGCTTATTGTTGGACAAAAAGGGCAGGTGCGAGTTCTTGTGTCTGAGTATTTGAGCATGTTTCAGATTCCTTTTAGAGTTTAATGGTGTGTTGTGATGTTCTTTTGAATGTGTTGATCTTATGGTAATGTGCCAGTCAAACCATTGTTATTTTGAGAATGTAGCTTTTTGATAAGATGATTGAAAATCAATTTGGGAATTTTGGAGCTGTCCGTCTCTTTAGCTGCTGGGGTTGAGGATGAATAGTTACAGATGATTTGTTGAATTGGGGTTTGGGAACTTGGGATAGTTTAGTCGTAGCTTATTTTTAGCTGGTTTTGCTAAGTTGTGTGTAATGATTCTTCTATCTGTTGGACCATGATATGCCAGGATAATGATCCGCATCCTGAACCGAGGGATGCGATAACTGTGTAATGTAATTAGGAGGCTCCTTACTTGTGCTACTGATATCTGAGATCTTTGGAATATCATATGAAGTTGAGATTTTTTAGGTCTGTATGATGATTATCTTCTGTGCTTGGGCATGCTGTAGCTGCTATATCTTTAACGTCATATACTGAGGCTAAATATAATGCATCAAATCCATTTTTCTTTGTTCTTTTGGATTGCAAGATATTGACACACTATTCTTACCGTTATAATGATGCTGTTTGTGTTTCTTTTCCAGGTTGCTTGCCGAGACTATCCTCATTCACGCCATCTTTGTGCTAAATTTCCTTTCAGTTCTACTCCACATGAAAAACACTGTGTCCTGGTAATTTCTGTTTTTCTGAAGTCCTGGCCTAAAGTATCAGCATCTGTTCTTTCACATTCATCTCTGTACTTTTTCAAATGCAGTGTCACTGTTATGTCTGTGACTCTGTTGCACCATGCACATACTGGGGTACAGGTCTCTCCAGTTTTGATCATTGTCACGCCACCGATAAACAGCAGATGTGGAAAATTCAGCGGGAAAATTTCAGGATGAAAAAGGATGATCAATTATTAGTTTCAAATTTTCTTGACACTTCTCGTTCTGAGTCAGTGTTTGAGGTTAATCAAGTAGTACCAGTTGACAATATGCAACTGAGAACCAATTTGCTCTCAAGGAATCAACTCCCAAGACATAAATCAATCCGTGCTTGCTCAAATGTACAGGGACAAAATGGTAATCTTCCTCATACAGTTCCAAATCGGGGTCGTGGAGTACAGAATCGGAGTAGAAGGCCTGCTGTTGCTAATTCTAGGTTACTGCCTACCCCAACTAATACCATGTTTAAAAGGCCAGGAATTATCCGGGGTGCTTTGACATCAAATCGTCCAGCATACAGCTCATCAAATAGCATGAATTGCCCTTGTCCATCATACGCTGCTAGAAATCGGGCTTCAATAGCCACATCGAGGAACCAAAATCCTGCAGGGCAGCAGGATCAATTTGCCAATATGAGCTTAGATTCACATGTATATCCAGAGTTGTCCCCACCCAATGTGGTAAATCCGATGCCTTTCCTACCCCAAGTGTCCAATCAACCTATTCCTCAAACAAATGAAGGCAAGGATTTATCACAATTTTGGAACAGAAGTCAAAATATCATGGAGTTAAAGTTAACTGATGATGTTTTCAGTTGGGCTAACAACTTAAATCAGACCGATCAGCAAACACCATTTGAAGATAGCATGCTTTACAGCATTATAGCCAACAATGAGCCAACAACTGTCAGGCAGTATAGTTCCCTGTTTAGTGGAGAAACTCAAGTTGAAAACAGTGATCGTGAACATGATAGCTGGTTTTTAAATCAGTCTTTTCCATTGGTTTTAGAAGGTTCAAATCTTAACGTTATTTCCACAGGCCCTCCTGCAGTTGATGCAGGTACGTTGTACTTTGATTTTGAAACTTCTTGGAATGGACTGGCACATTCATAGCTGCAGTAACACCTGCCTGATGAAGAAGTATGATATTAACATCTCTGCCTGTGTGTTTAAGACTAGG
The DNA here is from genome assembly GCA_027568915.1 of Erythroxylum roraimae. NCBI lineage: Eukaryota > Viridiplantae > Streptophyta > Magnoliopsida > Malpighiales > Erythroxylaceae > Erythroxylum > Erythroxylum roraimae. The sequence goes on from JAOSBL010000009.1 coordinate 11,379,134, forward strand.
CGTTGTAACTATATTTATGTAAAGCGTAAGCCTCAAGTAAGAGTATTGCTGTACAGACGCTGGATGCTTCTTCTCTCTTGTCTTTATGGATTCCAAATGCTGAATCATATGAAGTATGTGTTTCCCCTAGAGCTTCTCTCTGTAATAATGCTCATGAGGTCACACAAGTTTCGAGGGACCTTGTGATCATTTACTCGTACTTCCAACATTTTTTGTCGATAAAAAGCGTAGCAATGTTTGAACACTTGGCTAAATAGAAGTTGATTGTACTGAAGTTCATATATGTTTCATGTTTTCGCTCGCCTTGGTGCAGCCAGTGGCCTCCAACTAGTATGCACGCCTCAGCTGGAATCTGTACATCTCCGCTCGGCGTTTGAGCCAATAGCCAAGAGTGGTTGTTTAATTTTCCTCTTCACTTTCTCTAACGTAAGCAAAGAATAAAAAGATGTCAACTAATGTTGATTGTAAGGAGTGAAGACCTTTTCTTGTCACCTTGCCTTCAATTCTCCTACAAGAGCATATGAAAAGTAAATCCTAAATGTGTCAGGTTGACGTGGAAGAATGAGAAGTGCAATGAAATGCGTCTCTTAGAAACTAAAAAGAGATAAAAAGTCGAACTTCAATTTAGATGTTTCGATCATGATGTCTCAAGGAACTGTTTACTAAAGGTCAATACTTTACATTTACTTGTTTACCTCAGGGTCTAATTGTGACAAAAGCATATTTTTTTTGATAAATTAGAAAATTTTATACAAATATGAAATATTATGTACATTACTGGAGACTACTTGAGCAGTAATCTCTTACCTTCCAAAAGGAAACATAAGGATGACAAGACGGAGCTACATCACTTCCCGAAATCAAACCCAAAAAGCCTTCCTACCAAAGAAACCTTCTAGAGCTAGCTCATCTAACCAGAAACTCAAGCCAACATAGAAACAATTTACAGCACAAATTAAATTATAACCAGTAGTGCATATCATCAAGTCAGTGCAATGTATGTGCTTAGTCGTGATGCCACCATATAATGTGAACCGTGGACTTCAATATGAGAAAGGTAGTCAATATCACTATATATTTCTGTGCATGCTTTCCAAATAAGGAGTTCCAATTGTTAACTTCCAAATTCCAGTACTGAAGAAGATTCCTAGCTCTTTCCACACACTGAGAGTTCATCTCCAGTTGGCTTTCCTGATTTATTCACCTGCATAAAAATGTTAGAAAAAGCAAGAAACCTCACAAATTACCTCCTCACTAGGGTGGAGCGGATATTTTCCATAGCTTGGAAGATTATGCTGGAGATCACACTTCCAACATCCCTACCTTCATCTTGAAAGGTTCTATTGTTCCGTTCAGTCCAAATATTGTAGACTGTAGTGGAAAGAAGGATTGGGAGAGTAGGAAGAACTGAGGTTCTGATAGTTGGGGTGGTATTAAACCAAGTGATAATGGAGCTGAGGTTTTGCTGAATAGGAAGATGTAAATGAAAATGGTAGAGACAATGGTCCCAAACGGATTTAGAAAATTGACACTCAAAAAACAAGTGGTCAACTGTTTCATTATCTGAGAAACACAAGGAACAGAAGTTAGGGGTTTGTAGGTAGAGTAGTTTGTCTCGGGTATGTAACTTCTGCAGGACAGCTAGCCATAGGATAAAAGAACACCTAGGCCTACTCTGGTGAAACCAAACATGTAGCACCCCACTCCCGCAAGACCTGTACCCGACATCCTGAGGGATATTCGAGTCCGTGCTCCGTGAGAGTGGCATGCTCAAACTCTCAAGCACTTGACATTCGGTACGAATTTTTTTTTCAAAACAAAGCAATGCACACGTATACGAAATCAAGTATAAAATTGGCCACACTTTATTTCATAAATATTTTCACTTGCAACATTTCAACCGTCACATAAATCATCAAAATTTCACTTTCCACTCGGGCCCATTATGAGTCAAAGCACTTACAATCGTAATATTAGTACACTTCATAATCAATTACAACCATTCCACTTTAGAAAGTTATTACAAATAGAAATCTTCAAATGTACATGTTATAATAATTGCGGAAGACTCAAATCGGTACAAAAAATAAGAAAATACAAGTGCAGATGCGAACTGATCCCGACCTCTTCTTTTACTTACTTGCAGTAGGTATACTCCCGTTTGCCTAACGGGGTATTCTTGAGTCCTGAAAAATATTTGCAAATTTTGGGTGAGTTTTGCGAACTTAATGAGTGACCATCATCGATGGCTCACCCAG
>JAOSBL010000009.1:11488645-11499459 GCA_027568915.1 Erythroxylum roraimae
AATTAATCCCAATCCATCTCATCCTATGCCAAAATTACTATTCTACCCTTCCCGATGAGGGTGGGATGTTACAATAAATGTTTGTCTTAATGCAATTATAATGTGAATAATGGATTATGTGTCTTAAAAAAATTGAGTTGGAATGTATAAGTAGTGAATTAGAATTTTTAGTGAAATATGAGAATTTTCTGAAATTAAGGGTATTTTTGGACTAAAAAATGCTAAGTAACAGAACAATTGATGAATAGTAGTAAAAATACAAATCAAATGACAGTGGAAAATTTTATAAATGACTTTGGGATTTATTGACAAATGTCATTGAAAATTGAGAGACAATTAGAGTAGAAACTGGAGATTATTGGACTAGTTAAATAAGAGAACCTAGTTTAAACTCATAGAAATTGGACAAGTGACAAGTGTCACTTGCCAAGCCTAGTATTGATTCCACGATTATGCTAGAAAGACCAAATTAATTGTTTTGATCTTGCTTTCTTCTTCTTCTTCGTGACTTTCTTCACCTTATACAAGCTTCTTCACTTCCACGAACGCAAGCTTTGCTCTCACCCTTTACTTCCTACTTTCACTTTGTTACCTTCTTTACTGTCACTAAAAGATCTAACCCTACAACCTTTGACTATTGATAATCGTGTATCATGGAAAGCTAGGGTTCACGTGATTTTGAAGAACTAGGAGTTTTAGCAAGTAAGTAACATGTTAAATTCTCTTGAGCTGTTTGAATATGAAATAAATATGGTTATTACAAAATGGTGAGACTAATGGTCATTTTTTATGCACATTGTGATTGATGAACAATGCATATAAATGTCTTATTTCTGCATATGAGATTATTAACCTTTCATAAGATCTTGTTGAAATGATTTTTGAAATAGAAAGATCATTATGATGATGTAAAAAGAGTGCAAAACAATTTGTTAGATAAATGGTGTTTCATGCTTTGTTTTCACTGTTCTTATAAGGGAATCTCCTTGGGTGTTTTATAAATAAGCTAAAATGAGTCTAGAGTTAAGGAAAAAGGAGTAATGTGATTTTGTGATATGGGAAGAATGAAAATGATAAGTTAGAGATGAAATGAAGGTGTCGATGAAGGCGAAGAAGTGCAGAAAATATGGTGAATAAGCATAAACGTTATGTTCTGTTTTTTTATGTTTATGATCAGTCATAGATTTTGATTTGTATTTGAATGAGTTGAGCTGAAATGGAAGTAAGAATGAAGAGGAAATAGTGAAGACATAAGTTAGAAATGGTAGATTAAGCAAAAGAGAGGAAGAAGTGACGAAATTTGCAGTTTCGTAAAATCTGCAAAACACTGTCTGTCATGATCGTGCACAACACGATCGTGACAAAGAGGGAGCCTCAGAGGAGCTGCACGATCGTGACAGAGAGGAAAAATGAGGCAGTGCACGATCGTGACAATGAGGAACCTCAGAGGAGTTGCACGATCGTGACATAAGGGAGAAATCAGGCAATGCATGATCGTGCACAAGCACGATCGTGATAGTGAACAATCAACTGGAATTGCACAATCGTGGCAGTGAGAGTGCAGAGATAGTTTTGAACATCCTTCACCCTTTTGGCCATAACTTCTTCTCTGAATCTTCGATTGACTTGAAATTTGGACTGTGAACTCCTCACACATTGTCTTTCCTCTACACCAAATTTCATGGTCATCTGAATTCATTAGGAAAGGATTGATAATGATTGATTGATGATTTTATGATGAAAATGATGAAGTGTGCTGGAAATTGTTAAATGTAGTGTTTTCACTAAACAAACATCTGTATTTTGGCCATCTCTTGATCTATAGATATCCAAATGAAATTATTTTTTATTTAGATTGAACTAGATAAATATGGCTATAAATTGCATTAAGGAATCGAATTTTAGTTCTATCTCTAAGAGTTTTAAAATTTGTTTCGAAGTTGAGTACTGAGTGTTGTTGTAGCGAGAGAACAGTTTGAAGTATTTTGTGTATAACTTGTATAATACTGAACCGAATTGTATGAACTTTAGTTTATTATAAACTTAATACATACAGGAACATTTTTTTAGAAGAAAGTATTGCCTAAACACTTCATTTTCCTTGTCTTAATGACCATGCAAAATTGACCCCAAAATATGAGAAAAGCTAGAATGATTGATTGATGATGTTATAACTTAGTGAATAAATTATTGATATCAAAGTACCAAAAGCATGAGTATAATGGGAATGAAGTTGTTCATATGATAGTAGCTGTGATTCAAAAGATATTAGCAATATGTATTAAGTAAAGGTGAATGAGAATTTGATATTTTGAGAGCATATACTGCTAGAAAAGAAATGACGAGTAATTAAATTATGATATTAGAATAACCGAGTGTTATTGAGGTGTAAACCTAATAATAAGTTAGACACATACAAATGATAAGGTTTGATTGATCAAGAGATGTGATTAAGGAAACATACCCAGAATAGTCAAATTGAGCATGCATTATACATGACATATATACATATGTGTTTGATTGAATGTTTATCCGATTGTATAATTAATAATGTGTGTGCAATATGTGTATTGCATAATGTTGATATACAGGATAGAACGTCCGCATCTAGACGTTTCTGGATCATGGAAGCAATTGCTAATCTGGATCATACTGTAAGTTGACCTAGATGGTCTTACTTTAAATGAATGTTCTGTTTAAATTTTTGTATTGAATTATTATGTGAATATGATTGTGTTGATTCCGAACATTGAATGTCCAAGGCGTTTGATGCATGAAATGCATATTGGAAGTGCTCATTAAATGTGAATTTGATGAAATAAGTGATTACTCAACATTTTTGTTGAATGCCGGACTTAGGTCTGATGACATGTGAAAGTGAATGTGTAAAATGAAATAAAGTGACCGATTGATCTTATGTGATTTAATGCATTTCATTACATGAATGCATGACAACATAAAGGTTGTTGTGACCAGAGTAGCCACCGAAAAAGAGCTTAAAGCTCAGAAAGTTAAAAAGAGCTTAAAGCTTAGAATATGATTAAGAGCCAAAGGCTCACTATGTGTAATGAGCCCGGTATCCCCAACAGATACAGGACAGTTGTCAATAAGCCCAGTATCCATAATGGATACGGGATAGTTATAGGCACTCGGTCACAACAATAACAATTGAAAATGAGTCTCATGAGTACTGCATATGCATTTGATATGTATGATTTAAATGGTTGAAATAAATAGTTTGAATGATTTCTGAATGTGATATATGATTTAAGTGAATATGAACTGTATGTGACTCAACATGTTGAATTGATGAAGTGATGTGAATTATGTGAATATATGAATTGATGTGTATGTAATTCAGTGAGCCATCAAGGATAGTCCACTTACTGAGTTCGCAAAACTCAACCTAAAATTTTAATATTTTTCAAGCCTAGAGAAGATCTCTAGTTAGACAAATTGGAGTCTAGCCACTACATTCGAGTAAGAGATAGAGGTCATGATTAGTTCGCGTCTGTATAGATTTTTTTTATTAAAGAATGTATTCCACAATTACTGTATCACGTGTATTTGAATAATTATGTTTTATAATGACTTTCCAGATTGGAATTGTTTGTAATGAGATTGATCAATGAGTGTAGCAACACTTGTGAATGAAAATGTTTATGAATAAAGCGGGCCCAATTTGTTTATTGATTTCCTAAATATGCATGCGGTGTTTAAAAAATTTGTAACGAGTTTCAATTGTTTGACTATTCTAGCATGCCACCCTCGTAGAGTATGTTCTCGAATACCGCCGGTATGTTCGAGGATATGCCCTATGAGAGTGGGGTGCTACATTTTGGGATGTAAATTACTATTTATTAAATAGATAAACTTAATCCAAGTATATGTGTGTGTGTGTGTGTATTGTTAAAAATTAATCATCACTTTATTTTGTTTATAACGTTGCTTTTGTTATCTTATAGTTACTTAGTGGGATCAATTCAGAAGTGGTGTTCTAGAATTGCAAAGGTTTGCAATGAGAATTCTAAGTTAATGTGTGAGTGCAATAGGTTGTGAAATAAATTGAAGTACATTTGAATTCACTCATTCCAAGAAAAGGAATAAATTGGAGCACAAAAGATTAAATGACTTGGTCTTTGTTCGATACAATTTTAAGCTTAAGAAAAAGTATGTTATTATCATTATTAAGTGACATAAAATTTTTTATAATTTTTAATCATTTTATTTTATTATTTACTGGGACTCTTAATAGAATAAGTAATTTTGTAGATCCAATTTTCCTTAGTCATATCGATCTTTTGACATATTGTGTTTTTGAGAATTCGAGTTTGATAGATGAGAGTGACTTGAAAAATAATCGTAGATGAGAAAGTATTGACATGTCATTTGGTGCAATAAATTTAAATGATGATGATGATAGAACTTCTCTCAATGATAAGGATTTTGTACCAAATAAGAATTGAGGTTAATGAAATTTAAGTAAGTATTCGATTGAATAAAATTCTAGGTTTTTATTTCTCTTCTTTTAATTTCATTTATATTTGATGTATATGTTAAATTTTATATATGTAATATAATTATAAATATTTTTGTTTCAAGTTTTACTTCTAGTTAGTTTTTTGGCATGAACTCTTGTTACAAATTATAACTGTTAAAGAGTCATGAATATTTATTATTCTTTTTATTTGATGTTTTAATGTAATTATTATTTATTATATGATGAAATTGTAATATTTTAAATATTTTGTATAGTTCTTAATTTTATATTTATATGATGATTAAATAATATTTTTTATATTAATTGTAGTTATTGTTTATATGTGAAATATATGAAAATAATATTAATAAAAATAAATAAATTGTTGTTATTTTAAATTCCTATTATTATGATTTTTGGAGACATAATTGATGTAAAATTATAAATTATACAATACAATATATTAAATGAATATTTTGTAATTTAAAAAAATTTAAGAATTATTTTATAAATTTTAGAAAACCCGAAACGATACCTAATATTAACCAGTATTATTAATATCAATATAGTAACATACCAGTGTCAAATTCAGTACCAGTATTAATATAGTATTCATAACATTGGAATAAACTCTTAAAGATAATTTTTTTTACGCCTCAAGCTAACCATTTTCTATTGCTTTAATTTTTTCTATCATAATTTTTTTTTGTCTATGATAAGTTGATAACATCAATTTAAAAAAAGAAATATTAGGCGGGAAACTCAATCCTCCCATTTTTATCATTTGCCGCCAAGAATCGCCGGAGAAAATCACAACATCTCGTTTCACTCCGATTTGAATTTAGACTCGAGAACCAACCTTGCAGATGCAATCCAAACTAATTGCTTTCTTCAAGCCTCATGCTGATGCTGCCCAGAAATCGGGGATTGGTGACGATGATTTGTCTCTCTGGGAAACTACCCAACATCTCTGTGTCAGTACTTACACGCGCAGACCTAATCGTTCCGATCATTGGTATAGTACTCGCTTTACTTTTTAGTGTTCTTTTTTCTGGTCGATGAATTTGTTTGGAATGATTTGATGTTTTAATTAACCCCTTTCTTGGGTTCTCTGTGTAGTGATAAGCGCAAGGAGGCTAATACCGATACTGTAAATGGAAAACTGTCGAGACCCGTTTCAGGGAATCAACGTTTCAAACCAGGAACAAGGAGTTCCGGGAAGTTGCTTAACAAGAAAAGAAGCTATGCGCAGTTTCATTTGGATTTGGGTCAGTCTGATTTCAATCTCCGTACTTGTTCCACCTGTGACTTTAATTATGCTCCTGGAGATGAATTGGATGAGAAGCAGCACAGATTATTTCACAAGAATTACACCCACGGAGTTCCATTCAAGGTATACATTCTAGAACCTTTCTATGTCTCCTACTTTCGTTTGATTGAATTGAGTGGGTTTTGTAGGCTTGGAGGCACGAAAGATGTGTTCAAATGCCTAACAATGAAGGTGGGCGTGTTATTTTGGTGTTGGATGGCGACCCTTCTGCGCAGAGAAACAAGGTTTGAACTAGAATATGGATACGTGATTTGATATTGGATGGAGATGTAAATTATTACTTTTTAGTACCTGAAGTTTGTTTGGCTTGCATGAGTTTGTATAGTCGGTTTGTTAACCAGAATGGTACGGTGTGTGCTAGGTTCAGGAGGTTGTAAAGATGATGGAGATTGAGCTTGGAGCTGGGTGGATTTTTCACAAACTGTGTCAGGTCACAATAATTTCTTATATTGAATCTAAAACTTGCTCATTTAACATTACACAGTGGGGTTTCTATTTCTTGGATGTGTAAAAATGTGACTTCTTCAAGATAAGGCTGGTACTTGAAATGATCTTTCTAATTTATAAAAAAGCCACTAAAGTTTTAATAGAATAACTGTTCTATCCGAAATGTGATCGTTAAGCTGGAATGAACTATACGCTTCTGCAAGTTTTCTCACCTTATGTTTCGCAGGTTTATCTGTTTATTTCTTCCCAGAGAGTAGCTGGTTGCGTAGTTGCTGAACCAATCGAAGAGGCATTCAGACTCATTCCAAGTCCAATGGATGGAGCATCTCATAGTGCTGTTGGAAAAGCTTCAGGATCAAAAAGGAACATTCTTCGGTTTGGGCAAATTCTCTTTCACAGGGAAGTTACCAAAAAATTACACCCTACAAATGCTGTTGGGGGGTTGGATGCGAATGGAGCTATTGTCTGTGAAGAAGAAACTGTACCTGTTGTCTGCGGCATCAGAGCAATTTGGGTCACTCCATCTAACAGAAGAAGGCGTATTGCTAGTCAATTACTTGATGTTGTGAGGTATAAATTACGAGTTCGAACTCAAGTCATCTGACCTAAGCTTAGATCCGTTACTGCTTTGTGACTTACTGTCGTGTTCCCTTTGTTCTACACATACTATCTTGTGACATACAAAAATACTTCAGTTTTGTTCCACGCGTTAACTTTCTCTGCATACTTTTTAGTGGGCTGTTGCCATATATATATATATATATGATTACCTCCAATTGCTAAAAATGATTAATTCGTCAACTTCAGGATTGGCTGAGAACTAAACTTCATTCAGATACTGAAGTTTCCTCTTTCATGTTGAGGTGGTGTTATAATTTAAGCTAAGAAGGCATAGTAGTAATTGGATAATGTATGATTCCTTTCTACAATATCTCAAGTAACAAAACATACCAATTTCACCATAGGAGATGGACAATTAAAAGAGTAATGAAATCTGGATGTATCAATTAATCCTCTCACCTTCAACGTTGCTAAATTAATCTTGGCAAATTGTCTTTTTTTGTTCACAAAGGCTTTCTTCATCTCTTTTCTTTTGATTAGCAAATTGAAACACTGTTATATACATGGATGAAGGGAAATGTCATGGTAGCTTAGTCGGCTGGTAGTATGTGATCTTTTTCTTGTTTATACATTTGAGCTTGAAAATTGGTTTGGAGCTTTAATCGCCAAGTCCTATTCTATTTATATCATGCAGGAGTAGTTTCAGCAATGGTTTTGCGCTTGAAAAATCTGAGTTAGCCTTCTCCCCTCCAACCTCATCTGGAAAGTCACTGGCTTCAAGTTATGTAGGTTCACCGTCATTTCTGGTGTATAAACCTGTTTCTTTTGAGTGTTAAAATTGTTCCATTGCAATTTTGTAACATGTGCTCTTTTCTTACAAAATTAACAATTCATGCGTATAGTAATGTTACTTTTAAGTTTTGTAGACTCTTTCTACTTAGGAACGACAAACTCAAATACAGAAAAAAAATTTAGCCGGCTTGAGTTCAAATATAAATTTGATTAGGTCTAAACAAGTAAATTTGAATTTGAGTTCATTAGAACTTTGAGTATACTAAAAAAAAGTTTAATCTCATTTGTTAGTCCAAGGTTAAGTTTTTTAACTTGATTTTGGCCTGAACAATTAGAAATCAAGAACATCTTTTTCAATAACATTCTGAAATATAATTGATCTCAGCATTACAATGAATATCACAATTACTAGGGATGTATAGTTTTTATCCATAAAAATATATGTAGGGATCATCAAAAGTTTTGGCCCATATACTGCAATGATAGTTTTACTTGACCACAAAACTTAAGTTATGACCACAATAACAAATTACCATCAAATTTAGATAGAAGCTATTACACAAATATTGTACAGTCAAAAATTCAAAATTTGATTGGAACCATATATATGACTGAATCATTAAGTTATATACATGAACGGAATTAGACTATTGAGTATAGCAATCTGGAATCTTTTTCCTTTGGCAATTATCTCCAACAAGTAGAAATAAATGGGGGCATATGAGCCAAAAAATCTTAATAAAAGAAAGAAATTTAATTGCTCCTAATTTTATTTAGGGTGATAATCATTAATATTTTACACTACTTTCTTTATATTAAAAATATTATAAAAATTATGTTTAATTATGCAATAATTTATTTGAATGAATGCATAATTAATAATAAACACATACTTTTATTAATGATCTATATTTTGTTGAGTAAATATTTATAATTATCTATATCTGTTGTTGTGGAGTCTTTATATCATCTGGATCATCTACAAGAATTAAAATTTTTTATCACTAAGATGACATGGAAAGATGATTTTAAGACTCAAATTATTTTGTCTAACAAAAGTAATAGATATGAGCTATTTCTTTATCTTCTTATCATTGATCTTTTTATTGATTTGAATTGTTTTTGTACTTTATGATTAATAAACATTAAACCTTATTAGGGTTATTAACTTTAAAATTATAAAGTTAATGAATTAATTAAAAATGTTAACCAAATTAGGTTTTAATAATAATTATTGTAAAAAAAATGTAATTTTTTTACAGTGGTTCCTAACATGCAGCGTGACAGTGAGATCTACTTTCTGATTATAAAAAAATAAATAGTACCACTTTAGTCACAATATGATATTTAATTAACGAATGATTAACCTTATCAAAATTTTCATCTATTTAGGGCATGTTCTAAATATTCTAAAAATGTTAGGATTAAATTAGAACGCTTCGAAACGTTAGAGTTCAAGCTGTATTCTGTTATGAATGTTAAAGTTTTAAAAACACTTTGGGCCTTTTCTTACATATGTTTAGTGTATATGATAAAGTTCATGAGATAAATGTATATTTCAGAACATTAATAGAACGTAAAAAGACTAATACATATTATTTTCCTTCTTCATGAAGGAAGTAGTTAACTTCATAGACTAAAGTATGGAGATACTTAAACAAATGTGTGTGTGCTTATTAGAGAAATCATTTTCTGAATTGATCCCATATGACAAATCCATTTGCAATATTACTTGTTTATCTATAAAAATTCTCATTGTAACTGTTATATAAGTGATCCTTTAACTTGAGATCTCCAAATTATCTCATATAGAGATTATTATCTATTGATATTATTTATGACCTATTCTAGTCAATAGTAGCTTAATCAGTAATCATTAGATATAACATAAATATATGAAGGTTGTTGAGTGATTAATATATGATTCATCTTCATAAAATGATTAGAAAGAATATTTTATTATTCTCAAATAGTATTGATTTGGGGAAATCCTTGGCCAAGGAGGAATGACACTTTATAAAATAGTTTGTAAACGTCATTATTAGAATCAATTGCTAATGGTGAATAACTAACATGATTGGACTCAAATAGAGTAGACATTAATTCTATGCTTTATTTCTAATTGAAACATTGTATAATGAAAAGATTAAATAAGACGAAAAAATCATGCATAGAAAGGTTAGTCAAAACTACTTTGACATTTCTAAATATTTGGGTAGTCATGATGCGATGGTAGATATCAATCTTGTTCTACGGATATATTATTTAATTAGAGAATTAAAATAAATTAAAGAAGTTTAACTTATCTAATCTTAAATATGATTTAGAGTTATAATTTATATCTATTGCCAACATATTTAGAAATCTAATGGGTTACACACAAATAACTAATTGAAGAGAGAAAAAGTGTTTTAATCAAGTTGGACTTGATTATAAATTTCAAGAAAATTGAAGATTAAATATGAGATATTTTGTAAATAAGGACCAATATGAGATATTTAATCTTATTTAGGACCAATTGGTATTTAATTATAATTAATTATAATTTTATTACAATTAAGTTTCAAAAGGTCCAAAACTTATTATAAATAGGCTTAAGCTCTGAAGGAGCTAAGACTTCTTACTTAACCCTCTTTACATTAGTTTTAGAGTTATTTCAATGCATTTTGTGAATATTGTTAGAGGTAGAACATATGTGCAGCTATGGTGGTTAAGATGAGTTAATTTTAGAAACGATTCAAGAAAAATAACAAGAAAATGATCAAGCTTTATAATGAGATACGAATTATGATTCATATTTTATTGTGTTCATGCATTAATCATGTTATAGAATTTAAAGTGATAATGGCTTTTAAGAAATCAAATAGAAAAGTTTTGTATTTATTCTGCTATATGCAGGACTGGATCCTAGCTTGATTTCCCAACACATATAAGCACAATGGCTTGAAGGACAATGGTCATCTTTTGATGATGATTAAAGTGAAAAAAACTTGCAGAAGATCAAATGCATTAACGAGAAAAAATCTATTTTAAGTTGGACTTTATTATGAATTTTGAGAAATTTTAATATTAAACATGAGATATTTAATACATAAGAACCAATATGAGATATTGGATCTTATATGGGTGATATGTGCTTAATTGTTGATATTTTTATTTACTTTCACTTAGCGATTATTGATACAAAAATACTTAAGATACTCA
>JAOSBL010000009.1:11508172-11521830 GCA_027568915.1 Erythroxylum roraimae
CACACACACACACACATCAGTGAGATGTTATGGAAAAGAAAATAGGAATTATGAATGATGAAATGTAGTTGAATGGTTAAGAATGATATTGCATAAGAGGAAGTGAATTTGGGACAATTTTCAAGTCTTTCATAAGGGTAAAATTGTGTTCTAACTTCAGGGGAAAATCTAGAATAATCTAGGTAAAACTGGTCAAAATTATCTTCTTGGAAGTTGTAGATTATCTTTCTAGCTTTCCAACGATATAAAGCATGAAATTTTTAGATATTGGAGTTAAAAGATATGATCATTATAAGTTGATGATACTGCACAGGATGTTTATAGAGAACAACTATAGTAAATGATGAGAATTGTTGTATGTGATGAATCATTTGAGTAGAGATTTGAGAGTTTAATAAAATAAACTTGGTAGTTGAGTTGATATGAAGTGATATTGTACTAGAAGAGTTGAGTTTAGGAAGATTTTGAGTGAATGTGATGCTAGAATGGGTGTAGGAATCATTGGAGGGGTTTGGGAATCCCCTATGTCCGTTAGACGGACTTGAGATCCGTTAAAAGGACCTTCTTGAGTTTGTGAGGACCCCCAACATCGCCCATATCCGTTTAATGGACATTAAGTCCGTTAAATGGACCTTCTCGGGTCTGAAATGGCCCCCAGACCCGTGTATGTCCATTAGGCGGACATGTATGTCCGTTTAACGGGCATACACTGTTCACTTTCAGATATTTAAGTTTTTGGCCCTCTAAATGGAAAAATCTCACTTTGAGGTCTTATGAAATTGTACTTTCTTTCAAACTGTCTAAGAATGACCTCAATCCAACGTCTCTAGAGAAAGTTATGCGAATTGTCCCAAGACAGGTACAATATGATTGAGGACATAAACATTCTTGATTCTTTTGGACATAACTTCATCTTCCGACCTCAAAATGAAGTGATTCTTAAACCAATAGATTCCTAACACTTTGTTCTATCTCTCCATAAAAATTGGTAGCCTTTGGGCTTCATTTGGAAAAGATTGATGGAAAGAAAGTGAGAGATCGGTTGGGAGAGCATGACTGGGCTATGAACATACTTTAGTTTCTTAAGCATATTTTGAGCTATAGAGCTCTGATTGAGATGGTTCTTAGTTCAAAATGAAATAGAGACATACTGAAATTTGTCTGAAGAAATAGAGTTCTAATTTCGTCTCTAAGAATTTCATTTTCTGGATGTAAGTCAAGTACAGAATACTGTTTCAGTATAAGAACAATCCGAAAATGGGGCCCAATACATGTTGTGATATCAGAGACTCACGTTTCATAACTCCGATGTTGGGCTCCAAAAATGGGGTCCAACAGTCGAGACTCACGTTTCACGACTTCGATGTTGGGCTCTAAAAACGAGGTCCAATAGTTGTAATATCAGAGCAAGAGTTGAATTCCGAAAACGGGGTCCAACATATATGGCATCAGAGCAAGAGTTGGATTCCGTTAAATGGGACCCAACAATCGCGCTATCAGCCAACAAAAGCAAAGTTGGTTCAGCCTATATGGAATCTTTTGGCATAAAATTTCATTATGGTTTCTACCAGCCTGATCCACATATAACTAGTGAACTATTAAACTTCCTAGACATGAACCTTACTATTAAACAGATCCAATATTTTTTGGGAATTGTCAACTATATTAGGATTTCATCCCTTATGTATCATAATATGTTAGCCAACTGTCGAAGTTATTGAAGAAAAAACCACCACTGTAAGGCCCTGACAAGATAAAGGCAGTAAAGTAATTAAAGAAGATTAGCCAACATCCACCTCTGCTAAAGATTCATGACAAAGGAAGACAAATCTTGCAAACTAATGCTAGTGAAGATTTTTGGGGAGCAATTTTAATAGAAAAGATAAAAGGTGTTTTTATTGTGGACATGCTAGCGGATAATTTAAACTCTCAAAAAAGCATTATCACGCAATTTACGAACAAATTATGGCAGTTAAAAGAGGTATAGAAAAGTTTAACTTCAACTTTAGCCCTTTTCTCTTTACAGTAGAAATGGAAAATATGTCCTTTCTAAAAATACTATATCCAAATATAAAACTTCTACCTGAAAGTTAATTACTTCACTGGAAAGATTGGTTCTCTCGTTATAAATTC
The DNA here is from genome assembly GCA_027568915.1 of Erythroxylum roraimae. Lineage (NCBI taxonomy): Eukaryota > Viridiplantae > Streptophyta > Magnoliopsida > Malpighiales > Erythroxylaceae > Erythroxylum > Erythroxylum roraimae. The sequence continues at coordinate 11,510,306 of JAOSBL010000009.1, forward strand.
ACAGTGCACCATATCAAAGACCACTAGAACATCCTAGCTGATTTCATCTCTCGATCTCAAAAGCATATTAACCTCATCCAGAAATATTCCTCTTATTCTTTCAATCACTGATCTACCCAGCAGTACAAAAATAGAGATATTCTTTCCTCTTATTGCAAGCACACCCACTACCATTAATGAGATAACTTTTCTTACCTAGATAAGCCTTTTCTATTACCTCCATCTCTTCCTCAACCAAGCAAAATTACATTGTTGTCCATCCCTGTTTAACATTCAAGCATCATATTTCACTGTGTTTTTCATTAATGGCCTGCTCTTAAAAAATGCATTACGGTACTTATAGGCACTCTTTACCTTCTATGTATATGCTATCTCCTTCCTCCCTTACAAGTCTATCAACACTTATGTGATAGAGAAAATAAAGGTTCCCTCTTGTGGACTTTCCTTAAGTGGTATCAACCACTTATGAGATGGAGAAAGCAACTCTCACACGTTATTGAAAATCTTAAGTTATGGGAAACTCCAGAAGTAGTCCACCTAATGCTTCTTTGTTCTTCATCGACCATATAACACAACACATAATGGATCCATCTACTCTAAGAATCAGGTTTACTTTTGGCATACCTTCATCCAATGGCCAGGATGCAAGGAAAATATCCTTAAGGGCCTTAAGCATTTTCTTAAGGACCTAAACCATTTTTCTAAATATGCACCGCCAACTGTCTCTACATCTATTAGACCTTATCCAGGAGAATTCATTCCTAAAAATCCCTAAATGCCAAAATTTGGCATCCTAGACAACCCAATAGATTTAGGCTTCGACACTGCAGGACCATCTCAGTCTAGGCCTCCTCCTCCAAGGATGTCCAAGATCCAGATGATGATATTCCCATCATCAATGAAGAGAAGCTAGCCAAATTTTTGAAAGATTTATGCATAGAGGAAGCGAGCCCTAGTAAAAGACAGAGAATCCTCGGGGATGATATTGACAGTATGAATGGACTTTCCCCATCAAATCTGCAATTATGACAAGAACTTATCCGACAAAGATGATGATTAAAATTGTAGGTCCCTTTATTTAAAATTGTTTGTTTAAGTGTTTTTTGTGATATCGTTCTTATCCATTTAGTATATGATGTGACATCGTTCTTATCTAGAGTAGTTGATGCGATATTATTCTTATCCGTTTAAGGTGATGTGACTTTGTTTTATCCATAGATGTTTGTCTTTTGTAATCTCCTTTCACTATATAAGCAAAGGATGTCTTCCATTATAACCAAGTTTCTATAAGTTTGAATTCAAGCTAGGAATATCAATAAAAGTTGTGTGTTTCTATATGACTTCTTTTTAAAATCTCTCTCTTGAAAGCTTAAGTCTTCAATAAGTTTACTTTTGTCACACAGAGATACAAGTATGCTCTGCACTTACCTTTGTATAAGGATCATGTGCATCATAAAGTCTCAGACCTATAATCCTATCTGAGTTATAAGTTATTCGGGGAAGATTAATCAACTTAGATCCCTAAGAGGTAGACCTTGAGAGTTGACGCCAATTAAGGAGGAAGGGCTTGCGTCTCAGTTAGTATACCTAAGGTTTTAGCTATAGTCTTCTTTGTGTATCGTAGAACTCTCATAAATGTTTGATCTATCATATTGTCAGTAGTTTCCTATTATCCCTACAACACTCTAGCTAGGGTTCTCGAGTGGTATCAGAGCTATAAGTTTTTCTAGTGACAGTGGTAAAGTTATTGGTGATAAGAGCGAGTAGGGATAGGCCCAAATAAACATGAGTGAAGTCACAGATACACTTGATTGTACAATTATTTTATATTCTACGTAAATGAAGAAATTTAGAATTTAGACACTCCATTGAACAAACATAATCTAACAATAAATTTTTTTTGTAAATAGATTTGACATCTTTTTTTTTTTGGTTCATTTACTTTTACTTTTGAAAGTACACATATCATTGTTATATGTAGAGATGATAACTTTTGCCCTGAACGGTCTTAAATCAATTCAATCAATTTGAGTTAATCCAAGTTTGAATTAAATTCAAATTTTCAAAATTTTGGAGCTTCAACTTAAGTTCAAATTATTTGAGCCTAGTGTAATTCAAGATTTAAATATATTAAATAAAATAATGTTATTTTATTTAAAAATAATAAAATAATGTGTTTTAAATTTTAAATTGAAAATAATTAATCAAATTTAGTTTAAATTCAATCGAATCTTGGATCCTTTAAAATTGGACTTTAATATTGATCAACTTTCGACTGGGTCTAATCGGAAACCTAATTGTAGTGCTTAGCAAATCCTCTTGGCAGCTTCCACTTCCGGAGAAGTACCTGTAAGTTGCCATTTTTGGCCAAGTATATGCAGCGGCGGGCATGTGTGTAAACTAGGCAATTTAGGATTTACGCGAGGGGAGCGCGAGTAGAGGATTAATTGACTCTCTAGCGCGTGAAGGAATCCGGGCCCTACCACGAGGCGAAAGGTACGGCTTGGACTCGGTTATGGTTAACGCTTGATAGGCTGTGTGCGGAACCGAGTCGGTAATGTGACTACTGTACAATCCCTATCACTCTAAGGCCGTGTTTGGGTTTTCATCAACAACTTTCAGTTTCTCATGGGAATAGTGAATTGACTTGTATACGATGGCACCAAAAAGCAACTATCTACTTGCTTTGGTAATCTAATAATTTCAAAACAAATTCCTGGACTTACAATACAACGGAAAAATTGAATTATACTAAGCACTCTTCAATTAACCAGTTTACGATTATAAATTTCTTAATGATCAAGTCTAATTCAGAGCCGAAACGTTTGCATTTTCAGCCAAACGACGTGTTATAGATAGATGTATCTCTCACTCCGTCGCTTTCTTTTTAAAACAGAGATAGGAACTTCGTAACGTCATTTTGAAAGCAGAGCCCTCCATACACAAAACAGTCTTCTCATTTCACACACTATTCTCCTCTCTCTCGCTCTCAAAATATTATCAAAATCAAATCCGCAAACAACAGTCCCGCTTCTGGGCCTTCAAATCCCATCTCTCAATATTCCTTTCACGCCCAAAGTTGTGCTCTTTTTTCAGTCCTGAGAACCTGATAGTGCAGAAAGCTCTCTCCTTTGCTTTGTTTTTGTTACTTGTCTATGGTTTCTAGCTCTCCAATGGCTGAGTTTCCTCCGAATTTGGATGATGGTGAACTTTGGCTTCCTTCTGATATTTTCATCAATGAAGTTCCCTCCAAAATTGGTTCTTTCTCTTGCATGAACGACGAACAACTCGTTCGACACTTTGCTGCCCTTTCTTTCCTTCAAAATCACCGCCCTAGACCATCTTCAAATCTTGCGCAGGTTATTTGTTTTTCCCAACCCCTTCTGGCATGTGAAAATCTAGGGACTCTTGCATGGCTTTTTAACTGGTCTATAGCTTTTGTTTTTCTTCCCTCTTCACAGCGAGTTAAGCCGGAGCTCGGTGACTTCTCTTTGAACCGTCTGTCATCACCTGGATGTTTCCGTTGTCATGGCAGTGCCGAACTAGGTCAAAGGCGTTTAGGGTACGAGACAGGTTCAATTTTTCCCCGGCCCAACTCGTTTTGCGACTTCCGAGTGCAGCCACAGGTGTGCGTGAACCGGGTTCTGATCTTTTTATATGGGCTGTCCTTTCAATACTTTTACTTTTTTGCAGCTTTTAAGTGGCAATGGTGATTTTACAGAAGATCTAAGTGGTGTAGTGTTAATGCGATGACATTTATAGGTTGCTAACTATCTGGAGGCAAGTGCTTGGTTGGCCCAGGGACATCATAGTCGCCAGCACCTAACCCGAGTTAACCCTTGTCAGGGTCGTGGGTTTGGGTCTGGTAGTGTTAGTTTTGTGAGAGATTCTGGAGGTACTGGTGTGTTCCATCCCCGCATTGTAAAGCCTACAACAACCACTGCAAGTGATGTTAGAAAGAAGCAAGGTGATTAATTTCTTGCTTTCTTTTTTTCCGTTTGAGTGATCTTTTAGTTCAAAAGAATATGATGGTCTTCATTTTGTGTGAGCTCCCTGGAGCCTTTTAAGTGTTCGATTGGTCCAGTGCATTATTTTAGTAATGTCATGCGTTCCTTCTCCTGCAATAATTGTTTGTAAGCGGAGTAGATTGAACTTGGAAATTAGTTCCATTGTAAACTTGTTTATACTGTAAAACTTGGAAATTAATCTCAGACCGAAGGTTTGTAACACTAAAATTAGGTGGGATGTTGCTCCGCTGCCCCTTACTGCTCACTTGGAACTAGCAGTTGAAACTTACTCTAGAAATTGATGTTCTTGTACATAAATTAACACTAAAGCAAGCCTCCATGCCATCCTTGTAGTACTCTTTGAGCACCATGCATACTATATAGGTGTGCAGATTGTTATTTGTGGCTTGTCCCTATTAGAATGCTGTAAAAAGGTAAAAGTTAACAAAATCTGCAAAAGTTGGATTGCTTTTTTTGGTAGTTGTCAGTTTATAATGCGGTACACTAAGTTTTGTTCCCAAGAAAATGAAGATGGCAATGCGTAAAAAACAATATATAACTATTCATGTTTTCTTTTTAACTTCCGAAAAAAAAAAACTAATGTTTATAACTTTATATATGGAGATTAGCAAGTGTTGTAGTTTGTCATAGCTAATTATTGAATCTAAATTATCTGGTTAACATTTGTTACGATTATTTTACTGGCAGGGTTGGGGAATAGGCAAGAGATACAAGCTACTGGGCCAAGAAATCACATAACGAGGGAGCCTAGTAAAAAGCTGGAGGAGGATTGCTATTACTATCTCCCTCCAGAGATGGGATTGCCCCAGGACTGGACTTATTGAACTTAATCACTAGTCTATTTTGTTGTGAAGTCAGTCGCCTAATATATAAGCAATGGAAATAATAGTTGTTGTAGGAGAAGAAGTATAGATATCTACAGAAATAATCTTTTGGCTTTCTTGCGTTGAAACTTGTCGAGAAAGTAGCAGGCTAGGAGAAGTGTCAATCAAAGCGTAAACCAAGATGCATGGGCCTTGTAGAATGGTAAAGCTTTTGTAGAAATGAAAAGAAGTGTGTTGGATGGTGATCTGTTCCTTCTGGTCACTATTTTATGATTGTCCTTTTAACGTTAGAAAAAGAATACAGATGCCTCGTCTGTTCTCTGTATCATTTGAGGGTTACATTTAATGCTTGTGGAAGGATGTGCCAACAAACATCAAAAACACTTTGCTCCCCTTTGGTTGGTCTTCTTCACGAACTTGGATGGAAGACATTTATGACTATTCCTTTCTTATGTTTTTAGGTATGGGGAACTAACTGTCCTTTGGTTCATGTAATCATCACTTGGAAATCCTTCCATCCAACAATGAGTCATGAAGTTTATTACCCAAGATTTATACTAGTTAGTGTATACTTAGTCATATTAGTGAGTGGGCGTACATCAAAATAGTTGACTGTTGATGAAATCCCATTATCTCAATCAAAATGTGTTGAAGAGCAAATAAAAGATATTCTTGGGGACTTTAATTTTGGTAACAAAATACATAATTCACAAATATAAGCACAATCAAAATTTTAATTTTGATTTTTTTAGGAAGTCCCTTTTTATTGAAGTAGAATTTGACCACTTATTTCCACCCCAAAATATACGTTGTTTGACTTCCTACTGTCAACCAAAGGAACATTTTTTTTTAGTGCACTAATTATTTTGTTGTACATATTGATGTTATTTGTTTTACTAACAGTTTGCAGTACAACATTTTTTTAAATTTGCTCTGCTATCAAATTTTGAAGAATTTGTGTTCATTATTAATGCCTTAGGGTATGTTTGAATGTGAGTGGAATGATGGAAGGGAATGGAATGGAATGACCCGAATGACTCAGGCCATTGTTTGGGAGTCTATTTTGAAACAGGATGGAATGGTAATTGACAGTTTTGGAAGCCATCCATTGCCATCCAAAATCTAATATTTTGTGACCTCCCAAATTGGAGGGTCAGGGATGGAATGGCATGGCTTGCCTTTCAAACCCTCTCTTATTTTATTTAAACTTCCAAACAATGGAGTGGCCCATTTCATTTCATTTCATTCCACTCCATTTCATTCCGTTCTATTAATTGTCATTCCATTCCATCTTAAACTCCTAAACATACCCTTAGACTTTTTAGAAGATAAAAATAATTAAAAGATCTAGCAATATATTGCACAGGGCGTGTTGTTAATCTAAAAGAAACGAAAGATTGTTTCATTGGCCTATATGTTGTAATTAAATCAATTTCTACCAAACACCTAAGATTTTATAAAGTTCTTAATATTGGTAATCTCACAATAATCCCAATTAACCACAAACACTAAGGACTTGCCCGATCTGAATATGTCGTGCGGTTTAAAAGACTTTAGGAAAAATATTATTCTTTAGTTTAAAAAAATTTCTCTTAAATTTTAGTTAAAATAACAACGAAATATTATACATGGATTGATTAAATATTACTAGCACAATAACTTAAGTCAACTCTTAAATTATTAATAAATTTAACTTATATTTATAATTGAATATAATTATAATAATTTATTAGTTTGAGTCAAGTTTAATTAGTTTAGTTTGAGTTTATAAATTGAATTAGATCATCATGCAATGTAAGTAACATTTGATTGGACCATGTATAATATTTATGTTTTTGTGTTTCTTCAAAAAAAAAGAATTAAAATAATAGATTTTTCTAAAAATAAAAATCATAAAAAGTTTTAAAAAAATTTAAAGATTAATTTAAAATTGAAGTTAATATCTTTACCTTAAATTTAGAAATTAGGAGTGCTAAATTCTCAAAGGTAGTCAATCGGTTAATGAATTTGGATGGCAATTGACATAATCAATTATTAACACCTCCATTCGTTTAAATTACCTCTCTCCTTTGCTAATCCCATCCTTATTTCTTTTTTAACTTCTTTTTCGTTACATTACCATCAATTTATGAAGCCCATAGTGTACACGTACCAAAATAATCATAAACATCCGACATGGTTACTTCTTAGTATTTGTCCAACTTCTGTCTTTTAAACAGCTCAAACCAAACTACATCATCGCCGGGACAAAACACAATCACTCAATCAGGCCTATGTAACGCTATCTGTCTACATGTGCTTAAACTTGGCTAATAACATCCGCTCTTGACGCGATTTTGTTCAACTACCCCACCATTTTTCTTCAATGTTCCTCTATTTGCTTACATCACCAAAGAAAAAGGTTTTTTCTTCCTCATCTCTCTCCATGTTTCTCTCCTGAGAGAGTACTCGGAGAGGGATAGATCGTATAATCATTAACAATGGCTTCTCAATCGAACCAAGGTAGTCGTCAGCAACCCAGAAAGGAAACAGGTCAAACCTCCGACGACGACCACCCTCCCGTTGCACCAAACCATGGCGTCCCCGGAAACTATCCTCCTCAAGTAATGGGCTATCCTCCAACAATGGGCTATCCTCAACATGGATACGATTACTCTTACGCACAAGCCCCTCCAGCCTCTTATTACAATCCTCATTTGTACCAATCTCAACAGAGAACTTATCAGTCTTCAAATTTCGCTCGTGGGGTGCTTTTGGGTGTCATTTTCTTGCTTCTGTTCATGTGCACATTCAGCGTCATAATGTGGCTAGTTATGCGTCTTGAATTTCCCATCTTTTACGTCAAAAACTTCTCTGTTTCCAACTTCAACGCCACGCCTCCTGTGATCTTCACGGCCAACTGGGAGATGAACCTTACAGTTGAAAACCCGAATACGAAACAGAAGATAGATTTCGATCGCATAGAGAGCTTTGTGTTCGACAGAGAGGACAACCAGCTTGCGTCTTCTTTTACGGAACCCTTTTCCTTGGAGACGAAGGCGAGTCAAGTTGTGGTGGCGAAGTTGTCTGCGAACGGGACAAGTGAGCTGGAAGAAGGAACGTCGGGCGTGGATAAACTGGCGAAGGAGCGGAATTCCGGCAACGTGTCATTCAGTTTCAGGATGAAATTTTGGACGACGTTTAAAGCTTCGTGGTGGGCAAGACGAGCGATTCTGAAGGTGTTGTGTGATGATATGGAGGTTTCTTTTGTTGGTGCTTCAGGTAATGGAAATTTGGCCAACAAAGATATTGGCAATTGCTTAGTTTTTGTTTAAATAGGAATATTGTTTTCTTCAAAATTAAATGGAATTCAGTTTCAGGATGATTCGTTTAATTTTCTTTATTTTTTCTGGTTCTTCGAAATTTTTGTTGTGAAGATATGATCTGGAAATCCTGCACTGGTAGTACTAGTCATGCATGCTGTTATTTACTTTAACATTAACTCTTATAACAATAGATAATATGATCTTTTGCGTTTCTGAATTTTTTTTTCGCAGTTTTTGGCTATTAGTTACAGAAAATGGGCTGACATTATTTCTTACCATGTATATTTTTATCACAAAGTATATCTAAATGTTACACGTAAGATAGACCTTATTACGTGTCTTAGATTGTTCATAAAAGGGTAAAAAATGAAGGAAATGAGGAATGCCTTATTTCGGTTCCATTAGATGTTCCGAAACAGTTTTTAAGGCCAAAACGAGCTCCAATCTCCTGGGACCTTTACGGAAAGTGATCACTGACACTCGGTTAATACCTTTCTTCAGTTTTCTTAAGACGTAAGCGCTCTTAACGGGTCAGAGGATATGTATACTTACAAATTACGTACATAAGCAACTGAAGGAAACCTTAACCTATAGATATATAGCTTCCATATTGGGCTTCCCAATCACAAGCTCAATATGGTTCCAATCTACACTAATCGGGATCCATTTTCTTCCCGGACTTCGACTCATTAATTTATATTGTTTATTGGGTCACTTTATTACCTTCGTTTGGATCAAATTATGTAACTTAACTGATAAGTTATTAAAAACTGAAAATACAATTAATAGTTGTCCAATATTATGGAGAAGGACAAAATTGTCCAACATTCTCCCCCTTGGACAAGCATTAATTGCAGTTATGAATCAAGTTTTAAAATAGTTTAAAAATCAGTTAAGTCACGCTACTGTATTGGTACCAAATTTTAAAAATTAAAACATTGATTCAAAGGTAATGAAAATCCAACATTCTGTCCTGTAAGGCTTTCGATACCGAAAAATATCAAACATAAGTGTCATGTGCGACACAGGTTCAATGTAATCAAGAATATCTAATACCTTACTAACATGAATGGAAAAATGGAGTGCGGCAAATTAAGATGATACCTGTATGATCTAAAATGTATCATCTTCATTTGTAAGTCTCGATTTCTCCAACTTTATGCTAAACTGCAGCAGAGAAATCCTGTTTTATCTCACCGAAAGCTAAACAGCATTAGAGAAAACTTGTTTTCTTTCACTGAATTCTAAACAACATTACAGAAAACCTTTATGCTCTCCAATTGAATGCTAAACTGTATTATAGAACCTTTATGGGATTAAAAACTTATATCCCCATATGTCATGTTAAATTTATCGATATTCATACCAAATTGTATGTGTCAAAATGACATAGGCTCAAGGTCAATCTTTATATATGCCCAATGACCTTTAAAACACTTAAGATCAACACAAATCTTAAGGCTTTTATATGTATTATGACTATACACAAGAACGATTATTACTGAGGATAAAAAGATGATCATTTATATTAATAAATAATCATAATATCATAATACATCAAAATGTACAAACTTTTAAGGAATAAATACAATGATCCCTAATTACTGTTGTCTAAGGACTTTAACATGCCCATACTGGATACATGTCTAACAAACACTAGTGGGCGAAGTCCTTGAGTCAATGGATTAGCTAACATCTCCTCAGTCCTAATGTGCTTTACTTCAACGTCACCCTTCTGAATCAACTCCTTTATGGTCAAGTACGTGACCTTCAAATGCTTAGATCCCGCAATATTCTTGTTACTGTGACTAAACAATACTGCAGCAAGATTATTACAATATAACCGAATGGGTCTAGCGATCGAATCTACCACAGATAACTCAGAATTCAAGTTTTTGAGCCAAACTGCCTAGGTAGCAGTTCCATAACATGTAACAAGCTCTGCATGCATGGTCGAGGAAGTTACCAGTGTTTGCTTGACACTCTTCCACGATACTGCACCATCTGCCAACATAAAAATGTACCCCGATATGGATTTGTGATCATCCGGACATATAGCAAAATCGGAGTCTGTATACCTTATGAGGTTTAAATTGTTGACCTTCCTGTATGTCAACGTATAATCCTTGGTACCCTTTAGGTATCTTAACACTCGCTTAATTGCATTCCAATGGTCCATACCTGGGTTAGCCAGATATCGACCTAGTAGTCTGACAATAAATACAATATCCGATCTAGTGCATACCTAGGCATATATTAGGCTACCTACTGCATTAGAGTACGAGACATTCCTCATAGCCTCTTTCTCAACTTCATTCTTTGGACACTATGCCAAAGATAATCTCTCACCATGAGAGATAGGTGCTATAACAGGTTTACAATCAGCCTTGTTAAACTTTTGTAGCACTCACTCAATGTATGCTCTTGTGAGAGGCTCAATGAGTGTTGAGATCTGTCCCGGTGAATCTGCACACTGAAGACAAAATATGCTTCACCCAAATCCTTCATGTCAAAATGTTTGGCCAAAAGTTGCTTTCCCTCATGCAATATGGTTAAATTATTTGACGCGATCAATATATCATCCATGTATAGTAATAGAAGGATGCCTTTGCTCCCCCTGACCTTATAGTATAAGCATCTTTCAACTCTATTTTCCACAAAGCCGAATGAGGTCAAAACCTCATCAAACTTTAGGTACCATTGTCTGGAAGCTTGTTTCAGATCGTATATTGATTTAGTCAACTTTCAAACTTTGTCAATTGCATCTTGATCCTGAAATCCTTCAGGTTGCTTCATATAGACCTCCTCATAAAGGTCACCATTCAGGAAAACAGTCTTAATGTCCATCTGATGTAGCTCCATGTCATAATGGGCTACTATTGCCATAATTGTTGGGACCCGATCTCGTGACCGAACCCCAACCGAAAAATGAAACGAAAAACGGAAAACCAAAGAGCGGAGAATCGGAAAAACAAACGAAACTAATCGAATCGAATGGAAAATCGGATACGAATACCTAGATCGGACAAATCGAACGCGAAAAACAAAAAGCGGAAGCGAATCCAAAGCGAAGCAACTTTTCGACATCCGAGAACAAACGAAAGCTAACGAAAATAACGTGTTGCGTTGGAAACCCTAAGACTAACCATTCCGAAATCTGGTCTAATTTTTTTTTTCATTTTCAATCTTATTCAAATCAAAACCAAGCCACACAATTTCCCTTTTTGGGAATTATCCTCATATAACTCTCGATTCATATTATTCTCCTTAATCATGCAATACCTCCGTATCACCTATAACACAACTTATTCTTATTCTTATTCAAATCATTATTAACACCGATTTTATCGAAAATCGGGCAGCATAAC